>PNEQ01055572.1:0-116100 GCA_003012365.1 Medauroidea extradentata
GGGGTTATGCACGACAAAGGTCATATTAACTGAGTTACACTGGAACCACACTTTCCCCTAGCCTCGTATGGCTATTCCAGGTTGGTGGCGTGATCCCCCTTGACGGGGATAGCACTGGTGTGCTAAAACAAGAGAGTTGGATTTGCTGTCATATACTGAGAGTTTCCGTCAAGGGGGCACCTTCCTACCAATGGATGGCTGTATTCTGGGTCCGAGGCACATATTGTGTCCACTCGACGTCGCGGGGGCGGCGTCGAGGCGCCGCTACCTCGTCGCGCACGTGGGCGGGTGCGTTCCAATATGCACAAGCAGCCAGGCCGCCTCGGACCGTTCCGTTTGGGGCTTGATGCGCACGACGGGCTCAGATCAGGGGAGGTCAGGGACGACCCGCGTCAACTTAGACATTGGCATTTATACAACTTATGTAAAATATGTATGCTTTTACTTACCACAACATGTCCTTTCAGTGCTTTCACTATAGCTTTGCACACTTCAGGAACAATCTTGCTAATGGACTGTTTGGATACCTTAAATAGGTATTGCAGGCTGGTGTACGAATCTCCGGTTGCCAGAAAGCGCAATGTTATTGCCAGTCTTTCCTGTTCGGGGATGGATTTTCTAAAATTACTGTCTTCTCTGCGAATATCCGCCCCAATCAAATTTAGTAAGAATTCGAAATCCGTTGGCTGCATTCTTGTAAAGTTCTTGTATAATCCACTAACTGCTTGGAATTTTAGATCGGCTAAAATACTCGTGCCGCTGTACACCTCCCTATTTTTATACAGTTTTGACATCCACCAACGCGGCGACTTTCTTTTCTTTTGCTTTTACCTTAAAATGCATAAAAATGTACGCGGCCGCTGCTACCTGTATTTCACTCATTGTATGGGTAGACTGGCGTATCGACTGGCCGTGTCACCTGTTCATGATACAGTTACGCAGGTAAAACCTTCGTGCAGTTGCACCGTGTCGTAACATGGGATGATACGCAACGCTGTCACGTTACGGCCGTTTGCAACAAGTGGATACCCGCCTTACCACCTTGGATTTATCTGTTTCTTCTCGATAACTTCTGTTACAGTCGATGTATCAAAATTTTTGCCACGACAGGACATAGATACAAACTTAATCGATTTTCTGTAAGTGCTGAAACCATAATATATTCATTATTTTGCAACGGGAAACAGCTGAAAAGGAAAAATTGCTTTATTTACGGGAGCGACTACAGAGACCGCAATATCAACAGAAACAATGCCATATGGATTACAAAAAGTGAATGAAACAATAAACTATGCCCTGTCAGCGTGAAAAAAGTAAATCAATGTGTCTAATTTATAAGAAAAACCGATCTGACAGGGATCAATCCCCCTTAACTGCTGCGTTGTCGCGGCTAGGCCGTGTGAGCGACCGACTGATCGCTTGTCCCGGCAAACATCGTGCAGCGACAAGCTACAGCTACAGCTGCGTCGTGACCTTGAGTCGCGCCATGGAGCAATGTAGCTGTTCAAGTGGCGTGTCACATATACGCCTAGCAGCGACAGTGTGTCGCTCTTCGAGGAGGACTGAGCAACGTGGGAAAGCTTGTCGCATGTCGCCCTCTTGTATCGTCTTTGCATGTCGCAGCTATACGGACGCGGCCCAGTGCGTCAAGCTCGTAGATATGACTTCGATGAAATGCTTAGCCGACTGTTGGTTGATTTTATTGGATTTTTAGATGCCAAAAGCAATACAAATATTTTGAGAAATTTCTATAAATATTAACGTTTATACTACCACAAAATGTTTCTTTGGAATAAAATTCTATGGGCCTTATTCATAGTCGTAAGATAGTTCCGAGATGATCCTGAGATCATCTTGTGCCAGTTAGTCCAGGGTTGGTCCTGACTCGGACTGCCGTTAGTCCGCGTCTATGAATAAGACAAAAATTAGTCCGACGATAATCCAGCACTAGTCCGGGTCAAAAACGACTATGAATAAAGGCCGTGCTAGATTCGCCGTAAGAAATAACCGTAAAAATTGAACAAACACATTTGAGAGATGCATGCTACAACACACCGTACCGCTACTTAGCCGCCGCAAGACCGTAACAGGGATAGAAACCTGTCTATTTCTTACGGTGCGGTTACGGTTATTTTTATACGGCTACTTTACTGTCAATGTAGCACGGGCTTAAGCCCCTATATGTTTACTCCAACGTACAACAAATTATGCAGTTAACCCTTTGTTCTCATCCAGTGATATTTATCGTAGTAGTACGTAAAATAAATCCCTTTATAAATATTTTCGTGCTGAATTTCAATGACATAATGTAAACGCACAGCAAACTTCTAATCTGCAGGAACTTAAGATACGGGAAGAGGGTAACAGACGGCGACATAAGCGGTCGTAGAAATCGAAGTATCGATGATGCGGGAACAGCTTGTCGCTGTTACAGCCTGGCCCTGCGATTGTAGACACGGTCGCAGAAGCGTCAAGCGACATGCCTTGGCGCAGCGACAAAATAACTGCAACAGTATATTTTCCCCATCCCTAGTTGAATTAGTAATATGCAAGGACGAAATAAACTCAAGAGTCTGGCTGTGTGAATGGAGTACAGAAACAGAGAGAAAAATAGCTTACCGGTATCCCTAATAGTTAGGCTCAGTAGGTTGTATTTTCTGTGAACAGACATTTTTGTCAAAATGACGTCATTGATCTTAAAATGGAATATCTGGCATCTGGGCACGACTTACGTTTTTAGTAATAGGGCAAGTTCTTTCGGGCAGCCAGGGAAATTCGGCAGGCGTTAATGTGATAAGCGGAACGGATGATATGCCCATTAGCGATGTGAGTCCTGTAACTAATTGTGTGTCACCCTTAACAGGAGACGGCTGTTAACAAACTGATTTTACGTAATTCGTATATAAGTAATCTAACTGGGCCCTTTGTTAAGTTTTGCGATATTTTAATTTTACGTCGCTAACAACTTTTTATGTGAGTTTTTGTGTTGACTTCGCCTTGTTGATAAACTTGAAATAATTAAAAGTAAGGGTATGTGTTATGGGTTCTTTAATGAAGATAGGCACTCAAGCCATTGTCTGTGATTTAAAAATTTAAATCCACAGAATTCATTCACAATTACTGAATCAGTGACAAACTGCGGTATAGAATGTTTTTTTGTAAAAATCTAGTGAGAACATACAGAAACATAAATAGAATATAGCCTAATTGTATGCAAACCTAATGCGATTTAAATGTTTGACAGTATGTTAACTTGTACAGACAAAAATACTACAGGTATTTTAAAAGGAAGCAACTGTGCATACTAACGTCATTGTTTACTAACCTTAGCAACAAACTGCTTTGCGCTTGATGTGAATCAATGCTGTCGAAAAAAAACTGAAGAGACTTATAAGCATTGCTTTAATGTAGTCTTACGTTGAAGACCTGGCATGAGCAAGGACATGGACGTACCTACATGTTAAATTATATTTGGCAGTGCTCAGTACCTGCCTAACCTACATAACTTAAAAGGGTAATTCTACCGTCACGGATAGTTCACTTAGACTGTGTTTTAATATTCTGAGGGTTAATATAAAATATTAAATGACAGCAATAAGTAAGGTTTTTATGGTAGCTTTGTCATTAATAACCATGTTAAACATTGTTCCTTTGTGAGAATATATAACATAATCTTAATTTAATTAACTTACTGGATTATACATAAACATTTCATGGTTGGGGCAAAACAAAACATCCCACAAGATAGAAAAACTGATTTTAAACAAACACTGTGATTTATGAGGAATTAGTACATAATGGCATAAGTTTTAACTTGCATGTTAAAAAAAAGTGAATGTTGGCTCTTCACATTACGATAGCCTACTAAACATGACAGGTAAGTGTAAACATTTTGGGACACCATGAAATTTTATATCCTACACAAGATGCTAATTAATTTATAATTTGAAATAATAATGATAAAAGCAGTGTGCAATTGGGCCACTGCCTGATGGCAAGCCGTAACCTCTTCCTCATTTGCCTACCAATACCCTCCTAAACTTTCTAATCCCTCTTACCATCACCAGCTCCTCCGAAAATAAATTCCACTCCCTCACTGACCTCCTAAACATTGACTGCGTACCCTGTTGTGTTCTGCTCCTAATTACCTGGATATTCTCGCTGTTATTTCCACAGGGTAGTGTTCTAGGACCCCTCCTCTTTTTAATTATGATGGGGGATTTGGGGATAAACATGAATTGTAGGGTTCGTCATTTTGCAGACGACTGTGTATTGTACAAGGTGAATGGAGAGGGTGGGGGTCTGCAGGAGGACATAAACAAATTTGAACTGTGGACTAAGGAAAATGAGATGAAAATTAACATAAATAAAATTAAAATTTTGAGATATACACAGAAAAGAAAGGTAGTCAGAGAGACATAAAGATGGGGAGGACAGGAGATTGGAGAGGCGAACAGATATAAATATTTGGGAGTTATTCTCAAGGACGACTTAAGATGGGGCGAGCAAGTGAAGAGAATTTAAAGTAAAGGGAGAAGAGGGTTGGCCCTGCTGGGAAGGGTGTTAAGGGGCACAGACAAGAAAGTGAAAGAAAAGGGATACAAAACAATGGTGATGCCCATTTTGGAGTATGCGGCGGCAGTCTCTTATCTGTACGTGGAGGTGGTAGAGATGGAGAAGGTGTAGAGAAGGGCTGCTAGGTGGGTCACAAATAAGTGGAGGACACAGGGGGAGAGAGAGGAGGATTTCAGACCATCAGTAATAGTGAGAGGACTGGGATGGGGCACACTGCAGGAGAGGAGGAGAGTTGAGCTGCTGGTAAGGATGTTTAAGATGGATTGGGGTGGGTGGGTGGGCACAACTGGGTATCAAGATACAGAATGGTTTAGTCAGTGGAAGGGCTGCTCATGAGTGGAAGATACAGAGGGTGGGGAAGAGGACAGAGAGAGGAAAAAACACTATGATGGTAACAACGGCAAAGGATTGGAATGAGTTGGCGAGGAATGTGGTTAAGGTGACGGGTGCAAGGGAGTTTAGGAAAATGTTGATGGGGTCGGAAAATTCAGACGAGGTAGGTTAAGCAAGTCATTGCCACAGGGCTGAGGCCCAATTGCAAGAAGAAAAATATAATTAAAAAAATTAAAATTCCCCTATACTCTGCCTTGATTTAACAGGCACAGGCAGCCTAACTTACCCACCTTCCTCTCCGTTCACCACCTTGTACTTCCTGATCAGCATCTTCACTCTTCTCCTTTTCTTCATCAAGTACCACTTCAGTTCCTTCAGCATCACAGATTGCTGAAAGTTTCCATTGTCCTCATCAGCCAGCCTTTGCTGTCTCTATTTATCCTTCAACCACTTTGCTGCATGTCTTTGCAACTTCTCCAGTGTCCGCATGTCCAATTACACGTAAGGGTCCCACTCTGCTGCTACATACTTAAACCTTGGTCGTACCATTGTAATACATGCCCTTTCTGTCACTGCACTTCTAACACCCTTCCAAGCATAGCTAGAGTCCATCTTCCATTATAGGCCTACATGACTCACTCTACCTGCCTTTTCTACCTAAAGTCACTCTGCATTATTATGCCAAAGTACGTGTATTCTGAAGCTGCTTCTATCTCCTGCCCTTCCCATCTGTATATGTCTGTATTCATAACCTCCTTCCTCATGAACCTAACAATCAATGTCATCTTGCAACTTGTTTCGTACACCCATCTCTACATTTAAAACACAGTAATTTTCAAATAATCTTATTTTGCCATTCACCCCCCACACCCATGCTATTTTCCATTATTATAAACAAAGTCCTCAAGACATCTTTGGCATACGGGATGTAACCTATTCTTTTTGCAATGAGTAATTTCCCGCTTTTACTGTCTGTCTCCAACCCTTGCGGATGTTTCCAATCCATCTATCAGCAGATCAACTTTCTGCATTAGGCTACCACCCTATGTGGTAACTTATTTAGTGCTTTCTTGAAGTTGTAAAAAATTCCTAGCTTTCACTGTTACTTTTCCTCACTGATGTCAGTATTATACATTGGTTTCAAATAATATTCTCTGCTATTTTGCACCTCTAATAACAACAGACTCTTGTTTGACTGTTCATACATGTTTACATCACATGAGAATTTGTAGAAAATAACTGTTTCTTGTTTCTGTAGTTGGTAGCTAACAGTCTTCCTGTATAAGTTGGAGGTTGTGAATTCCACTAAAGGAAATGTACCTGTCATTGCGATTGTAACTGTGGGAGTCATAGTTTCGGATGCATCAGTTGGACATCTGAAAAATCAAACTTGAAAATCCTACGTATATTACTTACCCTACATTCAAACTTGTTTTCGATCAAGAAGTTTAGTGATTGTAACTTGATGATACTAGTTGTGAACCTCCATATTTCTTTGAGCATCTTTATTTCTGTCAATGTCTTCTAGTGAAAGGTGTATTAATCGTACATTTGTTGTGGAAGAACGAACTGTTTTACAAAAACTACATTGCCAATTTGAGCCTTCTGTTTCTTTAGTCTGCTCTGTACAACACACTCGACAACTGCACCAATCCTGTCAACTCTTTCTACCATGGAAGTTGGCAAAAAATAACGTTCTTCAGTCTTTACGCATATAACAGAGGTTTGATAATGTGAACAGATTTTTAAATTGTTATGCTGTTCCATTTGATAAAGTCTTTTTTAACCTCCAGATCAGGAGATTCCAGTTTCAACTAGTTGATAATTTTTTAAAGATGTCCATAGGGACATGAAAAATTCACGTTACTTTCTGACAGCTGACTAGACTATAGGCTTGTTCGCAGAGCTTCCACTTGGTCTCTTTTTAAGATATTGGTTTGTTTTTTTTCGCTAAAAGTCTCTTAAAAGTTCAAAAGTGATGATGGAAACCATCCACGTGATCGTAGACTGCGCAGATGACTAATCAATTGCTCTTTTTGCTTACATTTTGTACCAACTGGTGCGGAACAACAGTTTTGCGATAACTATCAATTATTGTGTTGTTTGCTATCAATGGACAACTTGAAAAGAGGCGGAGCTTCAGTCAGGTGTGGGATACAATTCATACCTCCATGGATACCGCAATTGAACATAACCTTCATTTAGGTGTTTGGCTTCACATGTATGGTATAGGATAAAGTGAGCACTCTAAAAAGCCCTGCTATATTCGATTTTCATCCAATTTGTATCTTTCCACGCGTAACAGCTAACGACGGGAAATGGCCAAACTCTTAGGACACGTCACTTGATAATTGCACGTGCAAAATAAATTGTGCGGTCGGGAGGAACCCATATAGGTAGATAAAAATATTTTTTTTTATTATATGACACAAATATGTCAAATTTGGTAGAATTTATTTTAGTATAGTTTCATTTTAATAGGAAAATACACTGAACTACATTCGGCAATTCACTGCCAACCGTACGAGTATAAATTAACTACTGTTAGTGTTGAATTATATGCAGTAATGGCTAGTGATTCTTTTTCATGGGTTAAATCAATAGTGCTCAGTTTATTCCAAACTACCTATATGAGATGTATGTCAAGAAAATTGGTTATATGTTTGGAATTTGCTGGTTTTTCAGGTAAACATTAATCTTATGCATTTATGTATCTTAATCATGAGATTGAAACTAATATTGTTTACCCTTGCGTGCAAGTCTATGACTGCAAAAAATTTTTTGTTTTTGCCGTTACCGACTAACAAATCTGCATGTTTGTAAGCAAGCTTTGTTTCCCACAGTACTCTCCCCCTGCAGTGTGATGTCAGAGGGCGTGTACATCAAGTCGTCCATTGTTAGGCTTTGTCTCCTGAATGCAGTGTTGGCAACTGTAGCAGAATTCTGTTACATAGCTAAGCAGAATATTGACCTCATGGATATGTAGTGGCGAAAACCGAGAAACACAGATAATGTAGCAACTTTTCGATAATAATAATGTATTGTTTAGTATTTATTTCTTGTGTAGCGGAATCTAACAGAATTTCATTACGTATGTAGTGTAATTTTTTTGTACGGGTTGGCAACACTGGCTGAATGTGCCCATTGTAGTTTTGCCATCCCGCCACTGCCTATGGTCTCTGTTTTCGTTTGTTGTAATATTGTATGTCTATGACACGTTTCCAGTTGTGAATTATAGATCAGGAAAAGTTACAGACGTAAATTAATTATTATTTGAAGTTAGCAGGATATTCTTTTAACAAAATATGTATATAACCTGCGATTACGTGGTGATTTTGACTCTGAAGTTGTTTTTGTTGTGCTCTGTGTCGTACCATGGTGTGCAGTAACGTCTCTGCAAATTTTGTGAGTATAAAATTGTACCTTTCCTCTCTGATTATGTGTATGGCTATTATCAATACTGTCGTGCAGGGGCAATTTTGTAACTATGGCCACTAGGCACGGCAGCCCTTTGAGGTTTCTGACTTCCTAATTTTTTGAAGTATTTTATCTAAAATATAACATGTTTGTCTAAATTTTCTAAATTTTGGAACCTTGGGTTATATTCTCTGTTCTTTCTAGTGAGGAATTGCAATGGGGAAGTGCCAGTACAAAACTGAGTGGGGTGAAAGGAAGGACCCCAACGGATATGTCATCAAAGAATGGGGCAAAAAGTATTCAGATGATGAAATGTTCTGCTGTGTATGCACCAAAACATTCAGTATATCTAAGGGCTTTGCAGCTGTAATAGAACATGCATCCTATGATAAGCATAAAGCAGCGTGTTGTAATAATCTTGATGTGCATCAACTGAAGTTAAGTGTAGTTCGCCTGTCATCTTCACAACCATCAGAGGGATGCCATAATGACAGTCACTGCAGTAACAGTAACAGTTTAAGAATATATAGTGCTAGAGAAAATATAATTATTGCAGAACTCATGTGGGTTATGAAATGTGTGCAATCAAATTAATTTTATTTCTGCAACAAAATTGAAGAGGTACTCATATTTATGTATCCTTCTCCAGATGCTGTCCCTCAATAGTTCTCACTTGGTGCTACTAAAACTACATATTTATTGACTGATGCTTTGGCACCATATTTTAGAAAACAGGTACTTGCTGATATGGTAGATACTTTCTATACGCTGTGTAATGATGAAACATGTAATAAAGCAGGCATGAAAAGAGCTTCAGTTAGGTGTAATAAATTGGTCTAAATCTAAAAACAATGTTGTTACCCAACATCTTCAGTCCTTCATTATTCGGCATGCTAGAGCAAGCGATATTGTTTAAAAATTGTACCAAGTTATAGATGACGCACAACTTCCTCGCAGAAACTTTCTGATGCTTGGCAGTGATGGGCCCAATGTTAATAAAAGTGTTGAGAAGCAGGGGAATGAACACATGGTAGCACAAGGAAGAAAGTTATTTCTTCACTTGGGCTGTGCAGTATTCACATTTTGCACAATGCCTTTCTTTGAGGCTTAGAAAGTTTGGGTGAAGGTACATCTCAGTTGATATTTGCTGTTCATAAATTTTTTAAAGATTGGCCCAACTAGATGGCAAGATTATGAGAAGATACAGAGGGACATGAAAGTTCCTCAACACCACTTCATAAAGCATGTATCATCTTGGTGGCTCACTTTGGGGCCAGCAGCTGAAAGAGTTCTTGAGTAGTTAGATTCACTGAAGCATTACTTTCTGACATACATTCCTAAGAAATTGCCTAATTTAGCAATAAGAAATCGTGTCAAGACATAGCTAATCTTCTTAAAAATAGAACCATGCTTGCTGAGCTCCATTTCATTATTTCTGCTGCTGGTGTATTCTCATCTTTTACTGGGTTCTTCCAAAGAAATGAGCCACTCATACATGTGCTGCATACTGAACTAGAGAGACTTACTTTAACTCTCCTTAGAAGAACTTGTAAAGCTGAAGCTATTGCCAGGCTGGGAGTAGATGAGTCTGTGCTCATGAAAGAAAATATCCTTCCTGTCGAGGATGTTGTTGTGGGGGTGGCAGTGACAGCTGAACTTATGAAGGTAAGTGTTTTTCGTTGTGCTATTTTATTTCACATGCTTTCATTAATGACAACACACATAATTAATTTAGATTTTTGACATTAATGTTGCAGGTCCCAGAAATATCCAGGCTGATATTTCTTACAAATGCTCAGAATCACTACCTGAATGCATGCAACCATATTATCAAAAAATCTGCGCTCAAAACCAGGAATCTTGTGTAACATTTCATATGTTTACAAAAAGAAGGAAGAAAATATTTGGGCAGCGGATCTGACATTTTCTCTATAGGCTAGCTGAAGCTCTTCCCTTTGATGTAAAGTGTGACATTCTTTTGGATGAATGTCTGCTGTTGCAGACAGAAGAAGAGAACGTGGTGCAAGAAAAGCGTATTGATCTTTACTGGGTTCAGTTCTTTGAAAAGAAAAATCCCTTAGGAGATTTAAGGTATCCTATGTTACAGTGTAGTTATTATTGATGTGAAGTAAAGTTGGCAACACTGGCGAAAGTGTGGTGCGAAGTTATGGAGAAATACAGTTCGGAGAATAAAAGATATGTCTGATGTGTGATCTGATATAATGTATTATTTCATCTAGAGTAACAGGTTGAGTATAATCGTAACAGGTTATGGGCCCAGACTAGCACCGACGTAAACGGTAAACATGTGTGTGACAAAGTAAGAGACGATAATAAGGTATAAGAATCAAGTGCAACAGGCCTACATGGCGGGAGAAGATCGTGCATCAACGTAGATTAATAATGGCTACGAGTTCATCAACACAATACCCACAACTAACGGATACTAATTTCAAGAACTGGAAATTCCGTGTACTGTTACTGCTCGACGAAAAGGAGGTTAGAAGAATCGTGGACGGAGATACGAAGCTGGAACAACTGGCGGGGGAAGAATTGAAACAAGGGAAGGTGAACGACAGGAAAGCTAGGAATATAATTATTAACTGTATTACCGATCGTCATATAGAATATGTGCGGGAGGTAGTGTCTGCAAGGGACATGCTCAAATCTCTGAGCAATGTCTTTGAGAGAAAGAGTGCGATTTTTAAGTTACTGGTGCGGAAGAAACTATTGACCTTAAAGTGCACAACGACTCTGCTAAAACACTTCAACAAATTCGACAACCTAGTGTATGACCTGGAGGCAATAGGTTCAAAAATGGAACAAGATGACAAAGTCTGCCACTTGCTGAATCCTACCTGAGTGTTATGAAAACACCATAACTGTACTGGAAACAATAGATACTGGCTTAACCCTGGACTTTGTCAAGTCAGGACTGCTGGATGCTGAACTTAAACAAAATCATATACAAACAGTTTCAGAGAGTAGGGAAAGTGCCTCATTTGTTTCCGGAAACCGACCTCCAAGAAGGTGTTATGGGTGTGGGGATCATCGGCACTTAATTGTAGACTGCCCTAAGCGTTCAGGTAGAGAAGGGTTCAGTAATCGGTATAATACCGGCACGAGAGGACAAGGTAGAAAAAACAGCCGTTATGGACACAATGTAAGTTACACCTGTACTGATGAAAGTGAGGTTAGTTTCATCGCAACTGCAGACAAAGGATTGTTGATGTCCTTAGGTCAAGAAGGAAAGGTACAAGAGGTGTAGTTTGTCCTGGACTCAGGATGTACAGACCATCAGGTTACCACTGAGCTGATGAATGGTACGACAGATATTGAAGATTTGGCGATACCTATAACAATTAGAGTAGCAAATGGTGAAGAATTAGTCGCAAATCAGAAAGGGACTGTGAGACTCAAAAAAGATGGGTTAAACATAAGACTTGAAGCACTCATAGTGCCTAACCTCACTTTAAATTTATTATCTGTTAAGAAGGTTGTGAGTTCAGGAAAGGAAGTAGTTTTTAAGACCAATAGAGCAGAAATTGTGGATAAAAATGGGGTAATTATGGAGTGCAAGACATCAGGAAAGCTGTATGTTGCAGAGTTTCTGCTGTGTCAGGACGGAAAGAATTGGTGTTCAGTAGCAAAGGAAGAAGATCTTTGGCATAAGAGACTTGGACACTTGAATCGTAAGGGATTGACACAACTGGGATTACCTGTGTCCAGTGATGTGTGTGATGCCTGTAGACAAGGAAAGGCCAATAGGCAACCCTTTCAAAGAAGTCTCGCACCTTGGACCTCTCGAATAGGAGAATTGCTACACACAGATGTGGGGGGGCCAATGTCGACACAAGCCATTAATGGTGAACAGTACTACCAGACCATCACGGATAATTTCTCACATTTTTGTGTCATTTATCTGCTTAGGAAGAAAAGCGAGGCTGCAGATAATCTGATGAACTACATTCGACAGCTGGAGTCCCGGTTTGGAACTAACTGTATTACTGTACTGCTGTGACAATGGAGGAGAGTTTTCATCTGGCAAGCTCAAGACATTTTGTGCAGAGCAAGGTATAACATTAGAATACACTGCGCCGTATTCCCCTCAGATGAACGGAACAAGCGAGAGAATGAACAGGACACTGATGGACAAGGTCAGGACCATGTTTGCAGAGACTGGGTTGCCAAAACACTTGTGGGGGGAGGCAATACGGACAGCTGCATATCAACTGAACCGGTCGCCCATAGTTGCCATCGGAGGAAATGTCCCAGCAGACACATACATGGGAAGAAGAGAAGTGTCGAAACTCAAGGTGTTTGGATCAAAGGCCTGGATGATGAAGTTACCCAGAACAGACGAATTGGATACCAAAGCCATTCGGACCAGAATGGTAGGATATGTACCGAATGGGTATCGAGTATGGGACCCATTGACAAACAGAGTGTATGTTTCAAGAAACGTGACTTTTGATGAAACCAACCTATTGTACGAAGAAAGACAAAATGTAGATAGCCCTGTACCAGAGTCTAAATTGGTTGAAGAAAATGTAGGAGAAAAAAAACATAAAGGAAATAATGGTCAGGAAATGACATCAGACGATGAGACAGAGAGTGGAGTGTTCAGAGGATTTGAGGAGAATGAAAAACCACAACTGGACTTGAAGAGAAACGTTAAAAAACCCAAACACTTAGAAAATTATGAACTGTATGTGGCATATTGTTTGATGTCAGACAGTGATCCTCAAACATATCAAGAAGCAATGGATAAGAGTGAACAGTGGAGGGAAGCGATTCAAAAAGAATTGAGTGCGCATAAAAAATTCCAAACCTGAAGTGGACGTACCAGAAATGTGGAGCCAATAGAGACAAGGTGGGTGTTCAGCACTAAGCCAGACGGAATGAAAAAGGCGCGCCTTGTTGCGAAGAGTTTACAAAGAAACTTTCAAGCAGATGCAGACAGCAAGGGACTCTTGTATGCACCAGTGGCAAAAATGTCTACGATCAGACTGGCAATGTCATACTCCCTTCAGGAAGACTGGACAATCAAGCAACTGGACATTCCTACGGCTTTCCTAAATGGAACACTTGAAGAGGACGTGTATGTCTTTAAACCAGAGGGAGTTGAAGAAACAAATAAAATTCTGAAACTTCAGGGTGCATTATATGGACTTAAAGAAGCACCACTCTGCTGGAAACAGAGATTCAATAAATTTGCAGAAGAGAAAAGGTTGAGAAGATCAAAGGTAGATGCGTGTCTATATATAGGAAATGAAGTATGGCTGGTTATATGGGTAGACGACATCCTGGTGATGGGGATGGAGGAAAAGAAAAAGGAATTGGCAGAACAGCTCAGAGAAAAGTTTGGTGCTAAAGACATGGGAGATATACAGTGTTTCGTGGGAACAGAGATTAAAAGGAAAGGCACCAGACTCGAGTTGTGTCAGCGTAAACTCATACAGAAGATGGTAGAGAAGCTCAACCTCAAAGAATGTATAACCTGTACAACGCCGATGGACGAAATAGTTGAGATGGGAGATCCAGATACAGTCGTAAGTGCTCCATTTCGAGAACTAGTTGGAAGCTTAACTTATGTATCACAGACGACTAGACCGGACATAACCTTCGCAACGTCATACGTCGGTTTCTGGAATGTCCAACACAAACTACATGGAATGCAGCAAAGACTGTGCTCGGATATCTCAAAGGAACAAAAGATAGCAGCTTGGTCTACGAGAAACGCACCAAAGGATGTAACACAATCAGTGTGTACGCAGATGCAGACTGGGGAGATGACAGGACCGATAGAAAGAGTGTGAGTGGGATGACATTATTCCACTGCGGGAACTTGATATCATGGAGCTCAAAAAAGCAACAGACTGTAGCCTTGAGCTCAGCTGAGGCAGAATATGTCGCAGGGAACCTGGCAGCTACTGAACTCCTTTACCTCAAGGGACTTCTTACAGAGTTTGTCAGGGAGGAACACAATGTGAAGTGTCAGCTGCTTGTAGATAATCAGGGGGCTATACACATGATGCAAAATTATGAGAACACTAAAAGATCGAAACATACAGACATAATGTTCCATTTCATCAAGGATATTGTTGCTAAACAACTTTTGAGTATTGCTTATGTGGAGTCTCATTTGAATGTTGCTGATATACTCACAAAGCCTTTGAAACATAAGTTCTGTGAATTTAGGGATAAGCTGTGTCTACAAATGTGTGATTCTTAATTTTCTATCTGTTCACTAAAAAGTATATATGATTATAAGAGATAAGCAATTTCAAGACTTTGTGTTCTCTGTGATGCTAGATGGTATGTACCATACATTTTCCTTGTAATGTACTATGTATTGTTTTAAGTTAGAGACTGAGTACCCAAAGGACTTTAAATTGAGAGGGAGTGTTACAGGGTAGTTATTATTGATACGAATTAAAGTTGGCAAAACTGGCGAAAGTGTGGTGCGAAGTTATGGAGAAATACCGTTCGGAGAATAAAAGATATGTCTGATGTGTGATCTGATATAATGTATCATTTCATCTAGAGTAACAGGTTGAGTATAATCGTAACATCCTACAGTGAGCAAAGTGGTCAAAGCAGCACTCTCCCTTTCTCACGGCAATGCTTACATTGAGCGGGGCTTTTCCGATTCTGTGCGTACCTTGACAAGTGATCGGGTTTCCATGGGTGAACGGACGTTGAATGCTACGATGACAGTGAAATGTGCATTGAAACTTTATCATAATGTGCCACACCTGGTTCCTATCACTAAAGATCTCCTTGCAATGGCACATTGTGCTTGTAACAACTACCAACCAAGCTTATCTTGACAAGGTAAACAAAGAGAGGGAATATGAGCTAGCTCAAAATAAAATGCAAGGTGATGACAAGGAACGGAATGAAAAGAAAATTAGAGAGGTAGAAAGAGAGAAATTGTTTCTAAAAGAAGATGAAGATAGGTTAGTGGTTTTACGAAAAGAGGAAAATGAGAAGAGAATTTTAGGTGATAAACTGTTATTTGACACTCAGAAGAGGCTTGAGTCGGCTGCAGAGGCAAAAAATTTACAAGAAGTTAGACTAGCAAAAGGCATGTTTGTAGGAGTTGCTGCATACCCTAAAGAAGCTGAAGAGAAGAAAAAGGAAGTGGAAAAACTACAAATGTTGGTGGAGAAAAGAAAATCTGAGATTATTTCAAAGATTCATATTATCAAGAAGACAAAACAATAGGTTAAGCATTCATTTTCACTGACATGGTATTAATGTTTACTGTAATTTTCAGACTTGCTGATTTTTAGTGTTAATTTTCAAAGATATGTGATGACTTTTAGTGTTATTTTCAAGACATTGGTGATTAGTGGTTACATATCAAGCTAAAGTTATGAAGGCAAGTACTTAATTAGGCTACTTTGTAAGATTTTTGGTTAGTAAAATTTTTTTTTAGTTTAATTTGAAGTGTCTTTTTTCACCCGAAAGTCTCTGAAACATATTTTTTTTGCTGGCTTGACCTTGTGGGAGCACTGTGTTCACCGTCTTCCGCTGGCCGATATTGTCGTGACTTGCCGTGGTGAATGCTTACACAGTAGAGAGGCTTGAAGACTTCAAATGTAAATGACAACACACAAAAGTTTGGTGGCCAATTGAATCTCAGATTATGCTGTGTTATGTATACGAAAGTGAAGTTTAGTCTGCTACCAGTTATTAATGTCAATTTTGCATGTCTCTAGATATGTAAAAACAGCATACTTATTAGGTCTTAAAAGAGTCACAATAGCTTCACTGTAGCCATGTGCAAGCAGTGAAGACCGGTATCTGCTTATGGTGCCAATGCACAGGTTGTATTTTATCTTGTGTTACTGCTGAATAGTTTTCTGCAAAATCAGCGCACCAGCCTTTAAGGATTATTTTATTTCAGTGTTTATTTTTTGCTATTGGATATTTTTAACATAGTCATTAGTTGTGAAGTAAAGTAGTTGAGGGTTCAGTTCTTATGCATCTAAATTATATCTCGGACAAACTTCATAAAAAGGTTAAATTAACTTACAAAAAGACTGTGTGCGCTACACATTGTCAGTGCTAGGACAAAATAGAACTAAATTTTAGAATTTATAAGCATTAGGTATGCCAAAATATTATAAATATGTTTCAAATATTACATAACTTCTACCAAGTGTCAAACCTAATATCAGATTCAATTAATTAATTTAAAGAAAACTTTTGAAAGTTTCTTGTCATGAGTCGGACAACTTTATCACAGTTTTATAATTTTTATATAATAACCAAAATGCTTAGCTTGTATTAATAATTAACCCATACCACTTGTAAGAAAAAAAGGGCATCAGCCACACACTTGTAAACAGTGCTGCCAACATAGAACAAAACAGTGTTCCCATCAGGTGAAGGCAAATAGCCTACAACTTTTTGGTACACCGTAAAATTGTAAATAGGTATATACAAAAAATCTAACAGAAACCAACATGGTTGACTATTAACTTATAAAATATATTAAAACAGTGGGTTTATCCAATGTAGGTACGTATAAAATAAGAACAAATAATTTTTGGAGGAAAACTTGAGAAAGGAGAATTTTTTAAATTTAGAAATCTTGCAATAATTTATGTTCCCTAATGACCTACACAAGTTTACTGAAATTTTTATAATTATTTTGGTTTTTAAGCTATCAGGTTCATTTAGGTGTCGAATGAAAAATAATTTTCAGTTCTTTTTGAGTACATAAAGAAAACATGCAAGAAAATAAAACTCAAAAAATTCATTTGTATACAATACAATATTTTTAGTTTTTACAAAATTTGCTATTACTCGTAAGTTACGAATATCACACCTTTGAAACGTTTTCTCTGCAATCATATTACCACATATTAAATGTAGTAAAAAAAAATTAAGAGGGTGTTTTTATTGTTTAAATTTTTTTTTTAATATACCATATTGTACCAGTATTTGTGAAATTGCAGGAAGCATTAAAAATTATTTCAACACATAAAAAGTACAAGACTGAAAACAACAGGTTAGCATAAAATAATTAAAATACTTACATTAGTTAGGTTCCTATAATGAAAATTATCTACTTATCTACACAAAACAAATACACAGTGCAAGTGATATAGCCTCAATACTACAATATTCACACAACCTCTTCCATTAACTAATACAATTACAAACATCTGATAGAAGTAAAAGATCTAAATAGTAATTGTCAATGATACAATTCTGTGATTACTACACAAGTTTTTGCACTAATTACGACAATTATAAAAACAGTTAGCTACATTCTTCTTAGGCGTACAGGCTAAAATATTGGAAATTATCAACACGCAAAAAAACAAGTTAATCAAGTGCAAGTGACTCTATACATAACAATGACATCTATATAGCTTTTTGCAATATCCAAGGCCCGAATAAAAACATTACAAGTGTGATTTACCAGTGCAAATGATACATTATGTATTTTAACTACTTCTTGCCAAATTAATGTAAATATTATATTTCATAACTTTGACTTAGCTAGTTCATTAATGTTGTGTTGAGTTTTACTCTCAACAACATAAGTGCGAGCTGATAGACTTGTTAGAGAAGGAACAGGTATTTCTCTAACAATGTTTTCAAATGGTAGCAAACAAAAATCTTCATTATGTGGCAAGAAGTATGTCTCAGAAGGTTCATTAGGATGCATGAATTGAAGTCTAGCATCTCTGTCACTGTCACATTAATTACTTTCCATATCCACCACTTTTTTTGCAAATAACTGTGTAGTACTTTTCAGGTATTGTACTAATAAGCTCTTCTTTTTCCAGAAACCCAACAGACACCTTGAAAGAAATGTCAGATTTTGAAACACGCTTTACAAGCAAGGTTGATTTCTTAAGGGGTTTAAAATAATGATTCTCTCTTGTTCCTGGAACTGAAGCAGCATTGTTGTAGTGGTCTTGTAGAAAGTTACTGTTTGAGTCAACTTCTGATGATGGTATGAAAAGCACCTTAATACCTTTGACGTTTTCCTCAGCAAATTTGAATAAATCTACAGCACTAAGAATAAGTTCGTCAGTAATTTTTGTAAACTCACACCATCACACACAATTTTTCCATGACTAGTAGCAGAGAAATGCCATTCAGCTGTAAGTTTGTAATCATCCTCATGATGGCATAATTTTATAAAGTTTTTGTATTCAGCAGAGCTACCATCGCTGAAGTAAACTACGTGTTCCGACCGGATGTGTTGCAACATTGTTTTTTGAAAGGCAAAAAATGTTGTTGTATCGTGTTTGAGTCAGTCAATAATGATACAAAATTACTTGTTGAGAATTTCTCTTTCACTGTTGTAATAAATCACAAATGGATGCAGAGTTACTTGGATGTTGTGCCAGTGGAAACCTGAGCAGCATTTTGGACTATACATGTATAATTTTTTGCAAGAATCAAGCAAGTTTTGTCATTTAAGTTCATTTTCACATTCTTCGTATGCTGACTTTGAGATTTTGCTGTGAATTGATGTCTAGTGAGAGCTTCCAACTTCACTACCATCATTTCTACAAAGTCATCCACCGATTTTATCAAAGATTCCAGTGTTGATATATCCATACACAGCCGTTGCTTGAATTCAACAGTCTCTTGATTAACTAAATATTCCATTTGCATGATGTATTCATGGAGCAAAGATATATTTGGGCAGTTAAGAACAACGGTGCAGTATACACTCTTCAGAGGATAAGTTGCATACTAGTTTTTGGAGGAGTTCTTGGTACAGTATGGTAAGACCAAAACATTGCATCATAAGTTTGACATTTTGATGATGTGTGCAGATGCACACAGAATTAATGCCACGTCTGTTTACAGTTACACATTCTTTTGGGCGTAATTCACAAAACTTTGTTATCCCTAATTTATCATCAGGATATTTTGCCTTGTATTGAAAATACAGATCTTTTAAGTTGTGCAATATCAATCTTTTAAATTTTAACACACATTTTCCTTTTTCGCTTGGAACAGACACACAATCCTTTACATTTGGTGAAATTCTACTCACATCATCGTCATAATAAAAGTCTTTTACTCTTTTGGCTGTGGCTTCACTAATGGGATGTCCTTTCCCTCTATCTGGTATTCCTAAAACTCAATCCTCCTGTAAAGCCTTCCTGGCTTTTTTCACCAAATATTCTGTTGCTCCAAAATAAACAGTTTTTTTATACTCCTTGATTCTGGAACAAGTGTCAGTATCAGGACTTTTTGAAATACATTACTGGCTACATATTTTTCATTCAATTTTCCCAATACTGTATTACAATTAGTACAAGTTTTGCTAGATTTACTGCTGGTACTTTTAAAGCATATTGGGTTTTTTATATTTAGAGCTTTATTTGCCTGTGCTGTGAAACTTTCATGTACCCACTGTTCTTAATTATTTAAGTATGTAGTTATCTCATTTATCCTTTTTTTTTTAACTTTGATTGGTGAACAGTCCATCATCCTGCAGCTGTTGTTGAGTTTATCTATGGTAAAATAACTGTCTGGTTCATAATCACACTCTGGTGAGCTATTTTCATTTTCTTACTCTGTTTTAATAACTTTAGCTTCTTGAACCACTAATTTTGGGCAGGATATACAGAGTTTTTTAACTGGTACAAGATCAACAGACTCGTGATATTTCTTGTAAAATGAAAAAGAAATAGTCTTGAGGCCTTTATGAACATTCTTCTTATGTTTAGTTAAAGGTTCACTATACACTTTTTGAAGAATTTCAAAATTTGACAGGAAGTTAACGTCTGTGATATAAACACACATGTTGAACATTAGAGCTCTAAAAGTTCTCTATTTGATTTAGTAAGTTCTGTTGTACATCTTACTGGGCGAATTGGATTTAGAACTGAACAATCTTTTTGTAGGTGATGTCCCACACAACAACTTTCCATTCTTAAAAACCAATACAAAATTAACTGAAAATTATTCAACACACTCAAACTTGAAAATCAATTTTCATTGTTGATAGAACAGACTGCATTTCAAATGTACATGAATTATATCAAGCATGAAAAGGTTCAGTCTCTATCCACCTGAAAACCTGCCCTGCTGCTTTCCCACGGCTCAGACATATTCCTTCTCTCTCTTCCCCTTGCCATCCCACTGTGTCCCTAAAATTTCTGCAGCTTAGATAAGGTCACTCAAAGGCTGATAAGAAACTTGAGTGTCTGGCATTACTCCTTTATTTCTCATGCCTTTTAAATTTAAATTTTAATAATTTTAACTCAAGGCAATACTTTGTAAAAAAAATTCAAAAACAGTAACTTAAAAATAAACAAAAATGCCCTTTCTATATTTTTACTGCATTTAATATATGGTAAGAAGATTGTAGAAAAAAAGTTTTAAAGATGTGTTATTTGTAACTTGCAAATTTTGTAAAAACTAAACATTTTGCATTTTATGAAAATTAATTTTTTTAATTTTATTGTTTTGAATATTTTCTTTATGTACGTACTTAAATAGATTAATTTGACACCTAAATTAACCTGATAGCTTAAAAAAGATTTATAACAATTTCAGTCAACTGAGGTAAGTCTTTAGAGAGCATAAATTGCTACAAGATTTCAAAATTAAAAAATTCCTTCTTCCTAATGTTTTCCTCCAAAAATTCTGTAAAAAATAATTTGTTCTTATTTTATGTATACCTACATAGGAAAAAAATTAATGGAATCTGAGACGTTGAGGCACGGTCATGTTTTAAAATTAGTTGATTTGAGATGAAATGACCCAAGTATGTTCTGTTAATTTATATAAATTTGTGCAAATGTTCATTGTCTCATGGAATCATCCCATACGCAACCGCAGACTTTTTTGTTCATCTTAGTGAGGCCAACATTGAAGGCATGTTATTAAATATCCTAAAACTATGAACAAAGAAGTATTTTTGTTATCAAAAAACCCTCAAAAGCATAATCACATTATTTTTTTCCTATCAGTACGTTTCTATTCCTGTAGTCAATATTATCTTGTTCTCGATGGAGGCAATGGTTTTTGTCCGAAAGAAATATCATTAAAATGACTGACCATCACAGACTATAATCCAAAGTGTAAATCTGAATCCTTCCTCATGCCACAGCTGCAGCTTCCTAAAGTGTGTTTTCTTGTGTTGAGTACAATATTTAATATTGTTCACATTTTGAGAAGTACATGAAGAAAAACATCCTTTGTTTTACAATCATAAAATTGTTTTAGACATAGGCCTACTTATTAAACTTTTTATATTGGTTTGAAAAGAAAGCACAGGTAGATGCATGCAAAATGGAAGAATGAAAGGATGACAAAAGCCAAAGAATGACTGAGGAAGATGGAGAAAGAGCCAGAGAGAATAATTACCTTGGGAATATGATGGATCCCAGGTCGGTTCAACCACACCATGACACCCACCATCTCAGATTTTGATGAAAATTGGCATGGTTGTTCTATTCATTGATGTAAGTAATAATACAAAATAGTTTTTGGTTTATCTATAATGGTTTAAATTTTATGGCCTCTTAACATTTTGGTTTTTTATGGTTCTGAAATCTTTAACTGAATTTGTTTTATAATAAATAATAATTTACATCTTTCTTTGTTACCAACCAATTTAAATGACATTTTTCAAAACTATACAGCAGTATATCAAGAATAATTTAATAAAAGAACATAGATAACAGGTGGTTATTTGGGGACAGAAAATTATATCTTGAAGTGTCGTTTATAGAAAAAAAAAAGCGTGGTTCTACTGTAAATGGATTTTCTTTAAAAGAAAAAGTATAATCGTGAAATTTCTTTTATTTTGTTCCAAGAAATATGCTCTACCACATGAAACAGCAATATTAGTAGTTATATTTAACTCCACAGCACGCGTATATTTCTTCTTGGGCAAAAAAAAAAAAAGTACCATAATTAACATTTTTTTTCCAGCGTTTACCTCACTCACCATACCAAAGTACCAGAAGCAGTCTGTTAAAAAGATTATATTTCTTCTTAATACTGTATAATTCCCTCTTTACTTATACACACCTATCACACCAGTCATATTTATTACACTCTACAATTTCCACGAGAGAGAAGCAACCTACACACACAATATTACAGACATACCAATTTACCTTTATTCTAACCAACACCAAGCTAGAGAGTTTATTGTTCCCAACACAGTCATAAACACAAGCAATAAAACATCCGGGGTACAAGTCTTCTAATTTTACTAGAAAATTGACAAAGCGGAAACTGACATTTTCAATTCTGATCTTTAAAAAGTCAAGCAGTTCAATCACTGTTATTTTTTATTTTTCCAGGGTTCATTGAAAACTTTCCACCGAGCTTTAAAATATTCCCTGTTCCGTCACATTCTGTTTTGCCATAGCTGTTCGCAAAAAATTATCTTAGCTCAAAGTTAATGAAGTTATACTTATTTTTGTACTGGGCAGCACACCCATCACTAAAGTAATATATCTCTTTAACATATGTGTTGTTCTCTTTCAAAACGGCTATCACAGTTTTTTGGATTTCGTACACCATACATACGTCATGTTTGAGGTCATCGGATATAATGCAAAAAGGTAGAGCAAGTTTTTTGTCAATTGCATCCTTGCAGTCAATGATTAAGTTACAGGATGAATAGTGCATGAATCAGAGGTCCAATGATAACCTTGAGCTTCTTCTTGCATTGTGAAAACATAATTTTCTCTGTACATTGAGATAACAGCTACACTGTAAGGAGCTGTTTCCTTAAAAAAAAAATCTTTTAAAAGATGATTATTCTGATTTGGCTGTGTGATAATGGGGTTTTAATTTCTTTAGTATTTAAACTACCCTAATGTTTCAGTAAATTCAACAGTAGAGCTCGAACACTGTATCATTTCAGTTTGCTATGTGAATATACTCTGACTGTACTCAATAACAACTTCATCATCATACTCTTCAGACTTTGACCGTAAAAAGTGGATAAGGTTGTCTTTTTATGGACATTTGTCACAATGCCTTAACATACATTATCTTGTTGCTCCTATACAAACTATTTGCAATATCAGTTCTTTTTAATCTTCTATACTGGCTACATGAATAAATGAAATAACATTCTTGTGGATTGTGTGAATACATACTAAGAGTGTGACACTAAAACTAGCAGAACATACCATTTAGGTCTCGGGTACTGACATTTTGAAAAACCTATTTTGAAATAAAGATGCTCCCTTTTAAAACTTGAGCATAGTTCATGAAGATACACAAAATCAAACACTTTCTCACTTAACCTTTTTTTTTTTCTGTGCTCACTACAGCCTTCATCTGTGGCAAAATTCTACCGTGTTCATCATAAGTTTTTCACTAATTCAGTGTTTTCAAGGTGTACCTTTTTTGTTACCCAAGTCCTGGCTCTTCTGAAAACCCCTTTCCTTTAAACTTTTGTTAAGCCTTACGAACAGAATAATTGTATGTGCTGAAAGTTTTTTTTAATCACATCAGGGAGCTGATATTGTCAACATGTGAATCTGTTTATTTCTTGATGCACCTATTATTTAATTTTTAGTTATGTCCACAATTTTATCCATATAGACCTATTCACTGTTTTGTAAAACACTTTCTTCCAAGTCGTTTCTTTCTTCTGGCAAATAAACTTCACGAACAGTTTGAATTTTTTATTTTACTTTTTTGTGAATTCTATTTAGCTTTTCTTCAGCATAAGATGTAAGAGTTGATCCTTTTTCCTCAGTTTGTCCAGTCTCTCTCATTAATATCATCATCATATTGTTTATCTCTTAAAAGCTTGTTCCTGCAAAATGCTCAAAGTTTCTGACCTAGTTTTGCCTTGTACCCTTTTGATAAGATGAGTTTACTCTGTTATGAAGTTACTACGCGAAGTGCATTTTATGTCTGGATAGGACCACAACATGCCTTTTGTAAACATTCATACTATAAGGCCTGCTTCTTTAAAAACACACTTTCATGGTGAAGACAAACTATTTTTGCTGTGTTAGATTCACTTCTTAATGTAAAAAGATTCAAATCTGTTTCATAAAGTTTTTTAATTCTTTGTAGAGACTTTTTCTTGACATTGTTATATGGCAATCACGTTTAGTAGTGTCCCTCGCATTGCACTTTTCCTCCACTGTTCCATAAAAAACACTAACAATGCACTTGGGTATTCACTAATTAGTTTAAAAACACATGAAGTCAACCACCCAGGATTCAATAGGGCAACTTTAATAATGGTGGAAAAAATACTCCTTGAATATATCTCTCTAGTGCATAGTTATATATAGACTCCATTCTTTCACATGCAGTTGGTGGCCATGGTAGTATTGACGTTACAAAACAACAGGTTTTTTTGTGATTGCCTGCCCAGTTTCAGAGAAGAATCACCATTCCTTGCATGAAAACAGAAAGCAATTTAACTTCTTAGCTTTGTATTGTATAGTTTGTATTTGTGTTGAATTTTTTTTTTGTTTGAAAGCTCCAGAAAATGTTGCTTAACAGCATGGGTAGGCCCTACTATGTTTGCGAAAAAAAAATTGTTTTGGAAATATACAAAAGGGGCATTGGAAATACAAAAGCGAACATAACCATATTACTCTTGATCGGATAGTTAAAAATAATGTTTGTAAAATATTTTAAATATATTATAAGCCAAATAAATAAGTTTTATATAAAAATTATTTAGTTTTATTTAAAAATTTTTTTTAAGTGGGGTATATAGCAGTTTGGGAGTGAGAGACACAAAAAGTGGCCGTTGTTACTGTTCCACAAATAACTTTCAGTGTCGTTAATTTATATTTTTACATATCATTAAAAATTTAATTCTTTATTGACGTTACAAATTGTAAGTTATAGTGATGTTTTTTATTTTCACATTTTTGTTTATTTCAACAAATTAAAATTAAAATTTCTTAAGTTATTTCACATGAGGTGGTGCTTTGTGCTTTAGTATGCCCTTTTAATCCGTTATTGCAATGTGAAATACTTTAAAAAGGTTCTCATACAATTATGTTACACATTTAAGATTTTATTCAAATTTTTGCCGACTTTAAGTATTGTTTCAAGAGATACAGATTATCGGCTTAAGGATTTCTTGGATTTTCAGCTATTGGATCACGGGTGGTTTGCACAGCCTATTTTGAAAATCTGTATTAAAAAAAAAACACTTACAAAATTTTATTTGTACACCTTTTTATGTAACCATGAAAGTTGGGAAGCTTGTCCATTACGTAGATATCTTGGTTTAAGCAATTATTCTGCTTTTCGGATTTCTTTTAACAATACATTTCCTTAACATGTCAGATCCCGGACTTTAACAACACTATAAATAACAACCATTTACTAAAATACTTGATTGCCTGCTACATATAAACACCATTCATGAACCTTACACAGGCAATAGTCTGAGACTGATGGAATGGAAGCCAGATAATGCTGCAAATGGGATGCAGGTTCTGACATCCACAAAATCACACACACAGCTCGCCTTTGTTCCATCTCTGTTACTAAGCAGCAATTAGCTACATAGTGAACGTTACTAAGTCTTCCTTTTTTACGGATTAAAAACATATTTCATTACTTACACAAATGAAAACTCTAAAATATACAACACATTCCATTAGCTTGGCAACAAATACATTTCCCAAAACAAATACCCTCAAGCAATTTCAGGCAAATTTATGGGTTCAGTGCCTGTTGGCATCATTAATTTTTATTGCACTTTTCTCTACCTTCTGCTCTAATTAATGTCATGCAGACAATATGATTCATATAAGACTGTACGTGAAGCATAAATGATCAAGTTTCAATCGTTAGGCGATAAAGCTAACACGCAGCCTATCTTCAATAACCCTTTCACTTAAACCAAAGCCTCGGAAAACTTAAATTTTATAGCTGAATGAGACATGTTTAATTAGTTATTTTAAAAGATAGAATTTGAAGATATACTTGGTGATTCTCTACTTTTCGAAATGTTTGAATGCTTTAAACAAGAAAATTATTTGGTATGCAATTTGCATATTTTATAAATTTAAGATCTGTGCAAGACCATGTTGCAAAATAAAAGCAAGTAATTGGGTTGAGTTGAACTTAAATGAAACATGTTTACAGTGTGACACAAAGTAACTGTAACATTTTTAAAACAGTGCTGGCACAGTAGACTAAGTAGCATACACAGAATGTGCTCTGTTATGACAGGAAGGCAAGCATTTCAATGCTTTGACAGCGAGGAAAACAGGAAATATTAAGTACGGTGAAATTTTATATTAAAAGGCATTTGGGGTATAAAATAAAAAATAGGGTATTTTAAAAATCGTGATAAAATCACTAAACCCGGGCAGGCAAAGTGGCGGGCAACTGCTACTTTTTAATAAAATGAAAACAGTTGCAATTTTTGGTATTAAGTGAGAAAAAATTAAAAAGGGGTTTAAAAACAACTAATTTTGCTGTTTCATGTAGTAGATCATATCTTTTAGGACAAAAACGAGAAGAAGTTTAATCTTTTTGCCTTTATGAGATATTCCATTTACTGTAAAACTCTGCACTTTGTTTCAAAAAAAATTAACACTCTGAACTTTTGTTCATTTTTAAAATTATTACAGACAACCATATGTATATTTTAAAAAACTTTCTTCTGTATTGATTGGTAACTAAGACAGACATAAATAATTTTTCATCTTAAACAAATGTAGTCAAAAAGGACAGGATAATTTAAATAGCAATAATTAAAAAACTGCAAAGGGCTATAAAATCTAAACTGAGAGATATCGAGTAAAACAATTTGGTATGGTTACTTAACATCAATGAATAGTACAATTGTGCCAAGTTTCATCAAAGTTTGACATGGTGGGTTTCAAAAACAATATTTGGTAAAGGGAGATGGGGAAGGAATGCCGGTATTGAAAGGTATGGAAAGACAGTAAAATCTTTGTAAGTTATTAACTTTATCAAGTAATTAACATAAATTTATCAGAAAACCTATAATAATAGTGTAAGTGCATAACGAATACACTGATATTATTGAACAATTTGAAAGTTAAAGTGTTACTGCGATATTTGCAAGGAATAGACTTTCAATAACTAAAATTAACTTAAAATAAGTTACAAGATAAAGTAACAATTATAAATATAAGCTTTGCCCAATACAAAATAAAAATTGAAAATTTTGCAAAGACATATTCAGTCAAAATTTAGACGTAATCAGTCATAAATTTTTTCTTAAAAACTTAAAAATCTAGTCCAATTTTTAGATAATGGGAAATATTCCACAGTTTCACACCAATAACAAAACTATTTTTTTACATTTTGCTGAATCTTGTCTATGGTATACAAGTTAGGTAATGATTTTTTGTGCATAACAGTTATTACGGTTTTTGGTACATAAGAAACATGTATTTAATTCATTACATTTAATTTTATTTTGGCAAATATTGGTTTACAATGTGGCTTACAGGACATGTTTATAATTCTCACAGTTTTATTTAAAAATATTGTATATGGCAACTGTTACCTGTCTCAGACAATTAGTAGTCGTAGATTGGAAGAACCTAAAATCGGATGCATATATATGTGTGTGTTTATTATATATATGTTGCTTAATGCAAGAACAACCAATGTCATTATATTGTATGTGTGGTGATCAGGCATTCAATGCTTAATTAACACACATACAATGGATTGTTGATTGTTCTTGCACTAAATCCCAGATATATATGTTAAAAACTCAATTTTACAAAACCTCATAGTGTTCGAGAATGGCCTCCCAAAATACCTGCCTTTGCCAAATCGTATCAGACATAGAGGCCAATTGCCCTTGCGTCTACCTTTGCAAAAATAATAGAAAAGTTGTGTGTAAAAGGCTAATATCCTATTTTGAAAGCTATGAAATATAAACAAAAAATCAGTATGGTTTAAGGATTGGGGCCTCTACAAACAGTGCAATTTTTGACATTACTTCTTATATACTTGATGCTTTAAATAATAAAAATTATGTACTTTGCTTATTTTATTATTTGCCTAAGGCTTTCGATTGCATAAATTATAACATGAGATTAGGAAAACTTAAAAATCTAGTGATGAGAGGAAATTCATGACTCGCCATAGTTGCATCACTTACCTTTGCCTTGCCTTCTCAGGGGCTATTTGACTGTAGACACTGCCCTTCCCCTACCAGCCATTATCACTACACGCTGCTTGGGTCACCCAGAAAGGCTTCCCATAAACGAGCGTCATTGATACTACTCGCCACATAGCTTGCAGAGTAGGACATGTGTTGCAGTCATCCCTTGTGGTTGGCACCCACCATATCCATGCATCAGCCTCTGCAAAGGGGTTGAGCAGTGCCAGTCCCTAGCTCGGCACGATCAGGTTGGGAAAGGCAGCGTGTGAGGTAAACTACTGGCATAGTCTACTGAGTTCTCTCTGTGGGAGGGGAATCCAGTTGTACGACTCTCACAGATCCCTGGAACTGTTCAGTAGTCGCAGACCACCTGGAAGCAGCCCGTGTGCCTAAATCTTTCTTTTCACTCCTTAATTCTGCTGTTGGGAGTTGGTTACCTGCCAAAGGAGAAGAACTAACGTGTGTCTAATATAACTCATGCTCTGGCATAGGGCAGGCAACAAAAGGCAGTGGACGTGGTAAGGTCTACTGTGAGGGTCCACAAGTAGTTATGGGACAAAGCTGCTTGTGCCCAACATGCTGCGTTGCAGAACTTGATACCAGGTGGGAAAAGCATTCCTAGACAGCATCTGTTCACTGGACCGATACTATAGCCACTCTACATGTTCAGGTTGCTTATCTGTTCTCTGGGACATCTATCCACTCACCCTTTCCCCTAACAGGAAGGCTCCTCTCCTGTGTTGGTCCATGACTTCGACACCACTTGCCACTCCAGAGCCTGCTCCTGCCACCTGGTCCTCACCCCCAGCTCATATCTCCCACCCTTATGGCCTGCCGACCAACAAGACGTGCCAACTGTTTCGCCTCTCTGCCACGAGAGGACAGTCGGCTCATTGAGGTTGTTTACACTCAAAACAACTAGGGCATACTGATAACAGCGAGGTCACTCCCAAGTAATACCCTGTAATCCTATGTAAGCTTGCAAGATCTCTGGGGAAGGGGTGAGAACTTGGATCTTCAGAGTAAGGTAAGTCGCTAGTTAGGCAGTCATCCTTCGTGCCACATCTTAGCTCATACGGTATTATGCATATAACTGGATTGCTTCCCACCTTGTAGGATAACTTAGTCAAATATTCTCACTGGAAAGTCTGTTTGTTCAGACTGTGACCTTGTATGTAATAGAGTTCTAGGCTCTTTACATGAACAGCGAATTTAAAGAAATACTTTCTGCTGATGACACTAGTATACTGATAAAAAGAAAAGATTTATGTGAATTGTCAAAATTTATGATGTTATCGAAAGATTGTCCAAATGGTTTGCAGCAAATAAAGTAAAGTTAAATTTCAATAATGCCAAGGTAATTAAATTTCATACAAAAAACAAATCTAATCTTCACTTCTCAATCAAAAATAATGATGTGGTGAACTGTGAGCATATTACATTTCTAGGATTGGGTTTGGACAATACTTTAACCTGGAAACCACATTTTAGTACTATTTAACATAAATTAAATGTAGGGCCTAGCCTGTTTTGTTAGAAATCTTGCTACAGTTGTATCTACTGAAGTCCTTTAAAGAAAATCTTCCTTCTTCAGAAGAAAGTCGTAAAAAATATTAGCAGAGTAAAACCAAGTGAATAATGTCATAAATTATTTGCAAAGTTTGGGATTCTCACAGTGATCTGATTCTTAATTTTACATCTGTACAAACAGGAAACCTGTAAGAAATGTACCAAAATTCACACTCATAACACAAGAACTGCACGAAATTACTTCAAACCAGTAAATACCCTGAAACTTTTTAATATGGGGCCTTTTATTATATTGTTACAAGTTGGGGCTAGGTATGCTGAGGGATGGAGGTCTTTGATAAAAATAAATGAAATAAATAAAGCTAACTTAGTTTATTTACAATTATCTAAACTGAAATAATCACTGTATGTCACTAATAATTAATTACTATTAAAAACATCAAACAACACAAATGACTACTATTTACATAAAGGTTATAAAATCTAAATAATAAAATCGTATTCCACTATACAAGTTCTCTGTACATAAAATGTCTCTCTCACCATTTTCAAATGGTGGACCTACTGCCCTAACTAAAAACACACCAACAGTCTTATTGAGACACCAAAACTCCCTCATTGCACTACTCATTGCTGCAATCTCGCTGAACACTCCTGAATTTTTCTTACAACCAGTCACTATCGCCACAACTCACACCAGATGCCTGCCGGGCAAAACTCTCTTGTATCCGCTACAGCTCTCTTTTACCCTTACTCTAAAGTCTTGAATTTTCGTGGCAAGTCTATTTCAAAGCTCCTCAAAGGAGGTTGTATCTGGGTCAAGCGCTTCCTGCAAAATAGAGCACGCATATGAATACTCTTGACCTGGACGATGGCCCTTTTCCTTCCATTCTATTATTGGCCTAAGAGCAGGGTCATTTGTCTGATCTTCACCAATCCTTTCATCACTCCAGGAAGCGGGTTCATTGTCAGTTGTGAACTCTTGGATTCTTGTTCTACGAGCAGTTTGTGTTTCCCAGTCTTCCCTTCTTGGCGTTCACAATGAAAGCACATTGGCTCACAGGGCCTCCTGGATAGTGCATCAGCATCGTTGTGTAAGGAACCAGGTCTGTGCTGTATTTCAAAATCATACTCTTGGAGGTGTTGCATCCACAGAGCTATCTGTACTTCTTGGTTTTTGAAATTCAGCAACCAAAGTAATGACGCATGATTTGTTCGTAGAATACAATGCCTTCCATATAAGTAATGGTAAAAGTGTGAAATAGCCTTAATCATTGCCAGAAGCTCCCTGCAAGTTACACAGTAATTTCTTTCTGGCTTTTGTGACAATTTGATGAATTACTCTTATGGCCCCTCTTTCCCAACCTGGATCTATGACAACATGGCACCAATCCCAACGACGCTCACATCTGTGTCTAAAAAAACTCGCCATCACTGCTAGGATAGCCCAGGACTGGAGGTGAAATCCTTAAATTTTCTGAATGAGGATTCACATTTGGGGACCAGGAAAATTTTTGTTTGGTCTCAGTTAACTCGTGTAATGGCTTTGGTTCCTTGTTACCACAATGTCTTCTAAATAAACCAGACAAATAGCCAAAGGTAGTATTCTTCCCATAAGTCGTTGAAATGTTGCTGGAGCATTGCATAGTCCAAAAGACATGACCTTGAATTGCTAAGTTCCTTTTCGTTGAACAGATAAGTCAATCTTCTGTCTATTCTCTGGGGCTACTTCACATTGTCAGTAACTGTTTTTCGTGTCAAAGGTTGAGAACCATTATTGGGATCCAGCCAGGCTATGCAAACTGTCATCTGTCCGAGGAAGTGGGTACGAGTCTTTCCTGATCAGATCATTCGACTGCTGGTAATCCACACAAAATCTTGTCGAGCCATGTTTCTTCTCAACCAACACAACTGGCGATGACCATGGGCTGATCAATGGTTCTATCACATCTAGATCCTTCATTTTCTTCAGAATGCCATCAACCACCTCCTGTGAGGCCAGAGGCTGACACCTAGGAGTTGCTTGATAGGTCTAGCCTCTCCTGTATCAATATGGTGGCATGCAACGGATGTTCTACCAAGATCATGTGAACCACATGAAAAAGCATTTTGATTCTTCATTAAGAGTTCTGCAACAGCCTTCTCTTGTCTCCAGTCCAGGTTTTCCTTTGTCTTCTCCAGGAGTTCTGTAAGTGATTCTGGCATAGTATGCTTCACAAGGTTTACCCTTAAGACCTTAGATTCAGTTGTGATTATCTGGGAAACCTACTTACACAACCCAATTGTTGCAAGAGCAAGTTTATCATTCTGGCAGGGAGATTATCTAAGCTTGATGAAACAGAACTCCTTGCTATATGTATGAGCTGACTCCTAGGGCTTTGGGGTGGGTTTTCAGTATTTTCTTAAGTTTATATTAGTTTTCTAAGGGGTTCTGAGTTATGGGGTTTTGTTTGAGAGTCTGCTTTTCCTTTTCCTCTTCTGTATTGCCTGGTCTGGTAGGCTGTTTAGCGAGAAGGGTTGCCCCGGTTGATGGCGTTATGTCTTCCCCTTTCCTGCCGGTCCTACTTCTCCACTGGCCATGAAGGGGAGGGCCTGGAGGAGGGAGGCCTAGTTCTGTCGGCCGGCGGTAGGGACGCGAGTGAAGCGAGTAATGGACTCGCGATGCGTGTGGAGAGTGGGCACTCTTAGGTCAGACGTGGACGAGTAAACATCGAGGGCTCGAGAGGCCAGAGTGTGGTTCTAGTGCACTGAGGTGTTCGATGGAGCCAAGGAGTCATCACAGGCATGCGGGGGTGTCGCAAGACGCGGCTGGAGTGGCCCGCGAAGCCTTTGGTTTAAGGAACATCTGGCATGTTGCTCTGTGAGCGAGTGGCTTTCCACGATGATCAGTGGAGTTCCTAGGTGAGTTTTCCTGTCCACCTTAGGTTGAGGCCTTATCACCTTGCCATGATTATCGTTTCAATGTCGTGAATTGAGGAGGAGCGGGAGAAGCTCTTGCTTGGGTGAAGACTCTTTGAACATATACTGATGGACGTCGGTTTTGCCTGGTTCATCTCGCCTTGTTGACCAAAAAATGAAGGAATGTAACAGTTTTAAACTTTTGCATCGGTGACCCTTTGATACGTTGTTCAACGAAGCTGTTGTTCGGGAGTGTGGTGTGGTTGGAATGAATGGGGATACTAAATGGTAAAGTGCACTCTCTGTGACAAGTTTTTAACGAGTGGTGTGGTAATGAGACCTGTATTAGTTAGTGAAAAGTTGAATGTCAATGATTGCTCAGGTTTTGTGATGGCCCGAGTGGCGACTGTCTTTCCTAGTAAAATTGGGCATTAAATGCAAGTTATTGATCTCACATGCATGTTTTATTTGCTCGAGAGGAAACCTTTCATTTATTTGCCACAAGCATTGGTTATTTGAACTGGTGGGGACTTGCCCCGAGTGGTGGAAGCATAATGCTAGTGTCTGCATTTAGTAAAAAGGTAATGTAGGCCTTCAGCCTCTGGAGTCGTCTCCTTGGAGTTAGGCTCAAGTACTCCATCTGGGAGGTTACTCCCTCTTTTTATAGGTTCAATTAACCCTGAGCGCCTCACATATTTTCCTACATGGTGCCTTGGTATCACAATTTCACTTGAATCTGGCAACACAGTGGCCTGACTACAAACTACTGGACACCTGACTTGTGATGATAATTCTGGTTGTGGTATTAATACCAACTCTGTTTCACCTATTCTCAATACCTCCAGTCGAGTGCCAATGCAGCATCCTAGTTTGTGCAGTACAACCAGCCCCAATAAACATGCATCTGCAATATCTGCTATGTAGATTTTATGTAGTAACTTGAGATCACCTAACTTAAGGCCGTGGTTCGTCTCAGTTTTCAAAGTATTTTTTTATTTTTATATTTGTATCAGATATTTTTTTCTTATTTTCGACATAAATTGTCATTAAAACTTCCTGTTAGGAAATTTTTATATCTCTCATAATTTTTGCATAATGAGTAATATACGTTAAAATTTGCACTTTAAAGTTCTAAGTACGCCACTAAAACCAACTTGACATACCAAACCAAAAAATTAACTGTGCATAACAATGTTGTAATCTATTTAAACGAAAAATAAACTTTTTATATTTAAAAAAATGCTGAATTTTGAAATCTAACCAAATAATTTCAAAAATTAAAAAAAAAAAAAATACAAAAATATTTAATTTTTGTTCATATATATGTCAAATCACAGCCTACAACATTGTTATGCACTATGAATTTTTTTGGTTTGGTATGTCAGTTTTAGTGGCGTACTTAAAACCGTAAAGTGCAAATTTTGACGTTTACGACTCGTTTTGCAAAAACTATGAGGGATCAAAAAATTTCCTAAGAGGAAGATTTAATCACAATTTTTGTCTAAAATGAGAAAGTAAAATATCTGTTACAAATATAAAAATAAATAAAGACGTTGAAAACTTAGGTGAACTGCACACTTAAGTTGCACACTTTTCCTTCCTTTCACTTATGTTGTCTCACCAGTTACAGTTGTTATCAGGCACGCTCCAATACTTCGATCTCATGATTGCTGGGGGAAAGGCCCTATGATTACTGGCCTGACAACAGCAATGGTCGCCTATGTGTCTACAACCATCTGACGGTACATCATCCAGTCTACCTTCTACCAGCAATGCATCAAGTTCCTATTTCACCAAATGTACTTGAAGTAATTGTGGGGCCTTGCCTCCAGAAATCACCGACCTTTGCCCATCAAGAGTGGTGTTTTCATGTTTCCCGAATTTTGAGCTGATTATTTGGTCTCACCTGGCTGTCGGTCCTGGTTCCGTCACTGATACTGTCGGCACTGGACTCTCAGGTGTCCAGGTCGTCCATACTCCCAGCCTTCTGGCCGCTTTTGTGGTCGAGGGCGGTGCTCCAAAGCACCAACTGTGCTGGAATTAACGTTCATTGCAGTCTTAAGTTTCTTCAGGATATTCTCGATGCTGTTCCCCTCCTCGTCGCTTGTTAATGTTGCTGCTCACGCCACTCGTCAATTCGTTGGCACCTACCATGCTGACTTGTGCACGGGCATAGTATGAGGTGCTGCCAGACACATTGCTTGTCGCACCTCCATGTCAGCAATGGCGTAGGTGAAGAACCCAATAACAATCGCATCTCGCGCCTCGTATGGACACCCCTCAAGTGACAGAAGAGCTAGTCCCATAATGTCCTGCCAAAGTTTCTGAAGTGACTCCCCATGCCGCTGGCTGCGGCTTTGAAGTTGGGCATGGTGAGCATGTCGCTAATAGCGATCCCCGAAGCGCAGCTCCAGGGCAAATTCTAAAGTAAAATACTCAGGCAATGTCATTCAGGCAGAGATTGTAGTATACTGAGTGCAGGACCTCTCAACACTGCAGCCAGGTAGTAAGCACATTGCTCTTCTGTCCAACCATTCAGGGTTGCAACAATTTGATATTGGTGCTGATATTCATGCCATGGAGTTTGGCCATCATAAGGGGCAGGTTTGATCGTAACCCCCTTTCGAACCCCATGCATGGCAAGCCTAGCTGTATTTGTGTGCTGTGATACTCCTGCCACAGATCTGGACATCACAGAATACTTTTTGCCGCTATCGTTGTGTCTCGGCTCTGGCTTCGTCGAGCTGCTATCCCGACACACAGATGGCTGACCACAGGCTGTTGAAATTCCTCCCATTCTGTTTTAAGACACACACCTCTTTCTGCAGGTCATCTATCACACTTCTGATTTTATTTTGGACATTTTCATTGACACTGTCAATTTTATAGTTCACCAATTCGTTGACGTTTTCAATTTTTAGCTCTGCCATTTGAGAAAAAACTTTAAATTTTCTTATCCACATACTCTATTTTTGTATGCACTAGCTCACTAATTCCCTTTACTTTCTTGTCTCCATTCTCATTAACACTGTCTATTTTCTTGTCTACATTCTCATTAACACTGTTTTTTTGTTTACATTCACATTAATGCTGTCCATTTTCCTATCTACATTTTCATTAACACTCTCAATTTTTATATTTACACCACTAATATGACTAGCTATTTGGCTACTCAGTCCCTCTGTTAGGGCTCGCAATCCTTCTAACTCACTAGAAAATTTTCTTGTCAGCATAAACATATAACCTAAAACTTCCTATCTTAGAAAACTTAACCAGTTAGTCTAAGTATACAATGTTATGTACACTTAATTGCAGTATTGTTTTAAATTAAATTAAAATTAAGTGCCTACTTCCCACTTCTGACACCAGTGTTACAAGTTGCAATACGCTGAGAGATGGAGGTTTTTGATAAAATAAATTGAAATAAATAAAGCTAACCTAGTTTATTTGCAATTATGTAGACCAAAATAATCACAGTATGCCACTAATGATTAATTACTATTAAAAACATCTAACAACATAAATGACTACTATTTACATAAAGGTTATAAAATCTAAATAATAAAATAAAAGTCCACTATACAAGTTCTCTGTACATAAAATGTTTCTCTCACCATTTATAATTGGTGGACCCTCTGCCCTAACTAAAAACACACCAACAGTCTTCTTGATGCTCCAAAACTCCCTCATTGCACTACTCATTGCCGCAGACTATCTCGCTAAACACTCCTGAATTCTTCTCGCAACCAGTCACTATCGCCACAACTCACACCAGATGCCTACTGGCCAAAACTCTTGTCTCTGCCGCAGCTCTCTTTTATACCCTTACTCTAAAATCTCTAATTCTTGTGGTCGTATCTGGGTCGAGAACCATCCTGCAAAATAGAGTACGCACAGGAATTCTCTCGACCATTATAACTGCTGCCATTTGAGTCTTCACGGAACCTGAGATAGACATGCAGGTGGCCACCGCCGCACATCACAAATGGTTAACATGAGCAGCACAGTGCATGCTGAGATTCCTTTATTCTTACTGCTGCTATATCAGCTGATGCTGCTCGCACAATATTTTTAAGATCACAATGACTAAATTTTGTATTTTCAAGTTACTTTTTTCCTTTCCATGTGTTATGAAGTTATATTTTATATGTTTTATCCATCAGTTACTTTAATTATTAATGTTTTATGACTATTATTTTTATATACAACATCACAGTAGTGACTTGATGATTTGTAAATTTTTATTAATTTTTTTTTAAATTTTGCTTGTTATTGTAACCATAGGCTACTTGTTTTTGTATGGCATACACTAGATTCCTAGCCTTGATCGTGTTGCGGAGTTATGTAAAAGTTACATGTTTTTATAATAAAATATCTATTTTAATATGGGTCACTTTTTTTTTATCTAAAATGTAAACTTCAAATTTTCTAGTTGAGCTTCACTGAAACCTAAAATTGGCTAAGTAAAAAATAACCATGTCGTAAACTTTCAAATGAGCCCTTGCTAACATCATTCTCATTTAAATTACATTTTATACAGATTTTAGAAAATAACTCTGAAATGTCATTTTCTGCTTGTCTGTCCTGCCAATGATAGGCTCTATAAAAAAAGCATATATTTTAAAAATAATTTAAAAATTGTTTTGGAGTCTAGATGGTTGGTGCATATAACCTACCAAATTTCATTAAAATAAAAAATGGAGCGGCAGAGCCAATTTGTTGATTTCACATGGAATGACCCATTTATATTTCATATGTACATGTTTTTCCAAATATCATACATCCCAGATAGCAAATACAAACATTTCTTGTCATAAAAAACTAAACATTGGCAGATTATTTTTGAAGCAATATATTGCTAAACTTTTAAGTATAAATAGCCTATTGGATGTGTTACAGTACATTCATGACAGTAAATTTTGTATGAACTTGAAGTATACGGCCGCTGGAAACATATCCAAAGTGGTCGATTAATTTGTAGCAACATTACAGTGTAATGTCTTCTTCTCTTCCATCTCACTCTACAAGGCATTAAAATAATTTTCCCATGCTTATTCGCCCAGAAGTCAAGTTATATCATAGATGGTTTCATCTCTCCTTCCTTGCACAGTGACACTGGTCCATCCCTCTCACTCCACGATACAGAACAAAAAATTGGTTTTCCCTTCCTAATCTGTTCAAGCTCTCCTCCCCTCACCCATCTCGGTATCAAAATGAATCAGGATGAGTTATATTTCTCCCACACATGTCACTTTATTGATAGTCTCCACAGTCCTTTCTCCCTCCTAAATTTTGCTTGCAAGCAAACATATTTTTAATAGCTTTTATTGCATATTTTCTCTCTTTTGTATAATTTTATATCATTTTCTACAATTTTGATAGTTTTTTTATAGTTTCCTGAAAATCGCCTTGTAAAATTTTTTGACTCATGAAACCTAGTACTTGCAAAGTCACATTTAAAGTCTGTGCTTTTTTATGTTTTGTGTGTTTGTGTGTAGATAAAGTTAATAGTATTGTACGGGATCACAGGAGGACGGTAATTTACCACAGGATTGGAAGAACAATAAAACAACTAACTAACTAACTAAAACAGTGGTGGTACCAACTTTCAAATGTGGAGAGAATAGGGGGAGGCCTGGCAGCTACTAACCAGTGAATCGTGCATCAAATAAATTACTGGGAAAATATTGGAGGGACTGGTGATCCAGTATGTTGTGCAGGTTATGCAGGCATATCAACATGGATTTAAGAAGGGTTATTCATGTGATATTCAGCTTGTTGGGCTTTTAGAAGACTTGGTTACAGCAGTCGATGAGGGGAAGCACGCAGATGCTTCATTAATTGACTTTGAGAATGTATTTGATAAGATTCTGCAGTGTCTACTAATTCCATTTGACTATTCATAGTTCTCATATCTTGAGGTTGCAACTCGTGGTGCGAAGCTAGACACTTGAGATAAATTACATCCATGAGGAGTCCCATCATAACTGATAAAACTTCATTGCTTACAGTTAATACTCAGTGCTGCCAACCTCCATAACTGAGTACACAACACCTTCTCCCTTCTAAGAAGTTTCTTACTAAGACACACACTGAATATTAAATTATGAAAAAAATTTACACCTATTCCAGTGAATACACGTTAATCATTAATTTCTCCAGTTGGTGTCTCACTCTCAAGAGGGTAACGACTGCTGGCTGACTTGTATAGCTCTCCATCTCACCAAATCCCCGGAAAGGATTCATGTCACAATTGTATACCAACTCTCCTGCGAACTCCCTTGCTGGTGAGTCTTGCCCGCGAAAGTGCTGATTTATTGTCTACTGACTGAATGCTCTGTGCCTTGGGTCTCTAGAACTTCTTGATTGCTTCCGTGTGTACCACCAACATGTTCTTGAACACTTGGCTGAGTACCTTCCCATAGGCTACTTATGGTTCCACCCTCCAAATGATTTGAGAAGTTAATTTACAATTTTATTTAGGCCTTTTTTGTTTAATCTGGTGTAGAATTTTTGAAAAAAAGTTGTACACCTCAAGTAAAAAGAAACAGTAGATTACAAAGGGTGTAAGAATATTTTGCGAAAGTAGATACATGAAGTAAATATTATTAGAAAAAATTGTGTACTACCATTAATAAAGTTATTATTGAAGTTAAACAGATGTGTTTTTCTTTTTAAATTAATACCTAATTATAAAAAATAAGTCAATTGCTACTGATGAAAAAAAATAAAATCTGAGGTGGGTTAGTAATATATCCATCAATCTTGATGATAGTTAACTGATACATGGTTATTTGTGTATAGCAAAAGAGTTTAATAAGTAGGGCCTATTACTCTTCAGTGGTGGATTCTTTGCGGAAATATGTCAATTTATTTGTGGATCCCTTATTTATGTTAAGCAAGTATTTTATAATTTTTTATTGGAGTTTACTACTCCAACTGTCTTATGTGAGGTTGCTTACTCACTTTCCTCAAATACTTTTCACGGTTTTAAAATATTTATTATCATAAACATTTTCAAAATGGAATAGAGTTCATCGGTGTTCCCCATAGTTTAGGTTTACTTCCTCTCTTATGGTGGAATTTTTTTCCTCAGAGTCTTTAATCCTCAATATTCAAGACGTCATAAAAAGAATGAAACTTATACAATTGATAACTATCCTCCAATGTTACTCACTTCTGCCGTAGTAAAAAAATTGGTTAAAAAATATTTTTTAGTTATCTTGAACATCGTAACATTTTTTATAAAATCTGGTTGGTTTTTGGTCTGGATTATCGATAACAAGAAACCAAGGTGTGTAAGGTAGCCGATCTGACTATTGTGCGGCAGAGTGGGATTTTCATATTTTGCAAACTGCTGAAAGGATTTGTTACAACCAAAATATAAGTATGGAATTTTGAACTCTCAATACTTCCAGGTTTTAGCACATTAGTAGTAAATACACAACGCTGAATGTACCGTCATAAACGCATTAGGCTGCGCGCATGCATGTGTACTGGCCGGCTGGTATGTGCCGAGTCGAGCTTCAGCTGCTTGTCTTTGCAGACCGTGCCAAGCTGCGCCAAAACACTAGCCCGCGCGTCTCTTTCCAACAGCGGGATTCCTGCTGTGGACTAAAGGCATAGTGACAGGTGGCAGCATAATTGGATTGTTTATTTGGGTGATTTGTAGACGCAAGATTGCAAGATGAACCATAAGAAGTTGTGTTCCTTTACAGTATCAGAAAAATTAAAAATCGTGGGTGAAGCAGAGGTGACAGGTAATCAAGCGGCGGGAGAAGAATTTGATGTGGATGAGTGGTGCATACAGGACTGGAGGAAAAACATTGACAAACTTCGTTCAGTTAGTGGTTAAAGACGGGCATTTAGAGGGGCTAAAGCTAAATTTCTGGAAATGGAAGACAGACTGCTTCAATTCATTAAAGGAAAACGGCAGTTCGGCTACGTCATAAGCATGGAAATGTGTGCTTTGAAATCACTGAAAATTGCCAGTGAACTCCAAACGACAGAAAACTTCGAAGCAAGTATTTATGTATCCTTTAACTGGCCTGTGACATGGTCATTGTCCTGCCGCACAAGGGTGGGAGAACAAAGCTGCCAAGGTCACGTTTCTCCCTTCTCCTCCACTACTTTGGCGCTGTTGCCAAGCATCACACAGCTGCCCGGTCGGTTTATTTATTGTACTGGTGGGCGCGTTTTCAACGCAACCGTGCGAGCGCCGATTTATAAAAAAATATTGTGACTTCACACTTCGTCATTTAATGGAAAACAGGTGGTCATAAGCATGCAATGCACTAACAATTAAAATTTTTTGCTTAAAAAAAAATTTTTCCTGCCGAGGTGGTCTAAAAATACAGGGGTGGGGCATACACGGGGGTGGGGGTTACCTGGGTAAATACGGTATGTAAGTACACTTATCCATCTACTGAAATAGTTTTCAATGTGCGCCAGACATATTGCGACTTGGGAAATGTGACGTCACATGACCTTGGTCTTCATACCCAGCTACACACAGCAAGCATGTGTCTGGGAAGCACTCCCGGACTTTTTATTGTTAGTCCGTGAAATGTGCTAATCCGTGATTGTCTCTGTCCAGAGCATCCTGGATTAATGGTGTTCTACTGTAATATCTTTTGTGGTATCTTTTTACCGGGCAGGGAAACTTTGTACCACTAGCTTAGTTAAATTTCAAGTAAAGGATTAAAGATTTAATTAATAGTGTATGTTTTTAATGAATAAAATTAATCATTAAGTTTTTTAATGGTTGAAGGACACAATATAATTTTATAGAAGAAAAATCTGATATAATGTTACCTGGAAACTTCACAAAGTTGCTCCAAATGACTGTAATAGTTTAAAAAATTACATTGAATTAGCTTTAATAATAACTTTAAAATGGTACTATAAATTTTTTTCTAGTATGATTTTGATTTAGTTCTTGGAAGTATAGTTCCATTATTGTTTTGCAAAATATTATTACACCCTTTGTAATCCACTGTTTCTTTCAATAACTTGAGCTGTAAAATTTTTAACAAATTCTACACAAGTTTGAACAAATAAGGCCTAAATAAAATTGCTAATTAACTTCCCAGATCATCCGGAGGGGGAAATCATGAGTAGCCCATGGGAAGGTACTCAGTCAAGTGTTCAAAAGCATTTTGGTGGTAGAGATGGAAGCAATCAAGACGTTCTAGGTACCTAAGACACAGAATGTTCAGTTAGTAGACCATCAATAAGCACTTGTGCGGGCAAGACTCACCAGCAGGGGAGTTCGCAGGAGGTTGGAGGTCAGTTGCGACATGTGTCCTTTCCGGGGATTTGGGATGATGGAGAGCTAGCTGTAACAAGTAAGCCAGCAGTCGCTACCCTCAGAGAGTGAGATGCCAACTGGAGAAGATTAAGGATCATGTTCAATGATTAATGTGTGTCCACTGGAATATATGTGAATTTTTATTATAACTTAATATTCAGTGTGTGTCTTAAAAGGAGGAGGTGTTGTGTACTCAGTTATGGAGGTTGGCAGCATGGAGTGTCAACAGTAAACAATGAAGGTATATCTGTTATGACAGGACTAATCTTGGATGTAGTTTATCTCGTGTGTCGAGCTTCGCACCACGAGTAGCATCCTCGAGCTATGAGAACTACGAATAGCCATATGGACTAAGTAGATGCTGCAATACTGTATCAAATGCTTTCTCAAAGTCAATGAAGAAAGCACCCCCCTGCTTTTACCAAGTACTCTAAGGGCCAAATCTATAGACCTCTTTCGAATGACAAGCAACTGCTCACCAATGATTTCTCTATGGAGATAATTGTTGGTTGTCATTCAAAAGTCGTTTATATATACGGCCCTTAAAGTCCAAGAAGCTGAATATCACATAAATAACCCTTCCTAAATCCTTGTTGATATTCTTGCATAACCTGCACTACATACAGTACTGGATCACCAGTCTCTCCAATACTTTCTCTATGAGTTATTCAATGTAAGACTCATTGCTTTTTAACTGCCATTTTGTTAGACTGTTTCGAATCTGAAAAATGCAAGCCTATTTTACTAATAATTAAGATGTGAGGCATAGTCTATTGATGCATAGCACCGGCCAACTGACCCTTACCCTACCTGTAAGCTGACATCACGTGACTGCTGTGTGGCCCTGGTATCTGCATAGGTTGTTTCAGCTGGGTTGTGCTGTACTAAGTAGAGTTTCCCTGACCCTGAGGAGACAAACCGCAACATCTTCCTGCCCTGGTGTAAAGTTGTGTTTTACCATCTCAAGTGTCATTATCAAAGTGGGGTAAAGCAAAATTCAAATAAAATACATCAGTCCCCATAGATAAATGAGGCAGCTAAATTATTATGCTAAATGATTACCGAATAAGAAGAACCAAAAAAAATATATGCATTCATAGTATAACTCATCCTCACACATTATAATAATTTCAACAAGTTAAATTATTATATGCAATTAAAAATTATTAATCTCATCATATGCAGAAAAATGTATCTATAAAGTAAAAATAGTATATAAATATATTTTTTTAATGGATCCATGTACACTCGACAATACATAAAATGTCTTCACTTTACAGACTAGAATTTTGTCCTTATCCCACTTCTGGCTTCTTTGGCAGCATACAGAGGCACATGTTGAAATAGCAACAACCAACCAACATGCTCCTCATGACACTTCTATACCTTTTTTGAGCAGCAGGTTCAAATCCAGGTGATGGAAAAGAATTTTATTTTCACACAAACATCTATTAAAATTAAATGAGAAGATTCTAATGAAAAGTACTTATCATTCAAAAGAAAAGTACTTATCATGCATATAATTCGTAAATGTCAAAAAACTTAACTATGAAATCATGTTTTTTCCTACTATTAGTTAAAAACAAGATATTGTTTGTCATTAGTTTTTGAATATTAGGTATCCGTGCAGTATTAATTTAAGTCCAAGTTATTAACAGAATATTTATTTGAAGCAAAGAAATTATAGTGCTCTAACTGAAAACTGTTACAGTATTTTCCCAGTGTAAGTTTCTAACTGTCGTGTAACCATTACAAACTATGCATTGTTCATATCAGCATTTTAATTGTTTAATACAGGAAAACGTATGTCATCTGGGTCATTTGTCATATGTAAGTATTAGAAAGCCCAATGCACATAATATTCTAAGGTAAAGCAAGCTATATTTGTTTAATACTTACGCACAATTAATATTTTATATAAGTATGTAACTCCAAAATCATCAAAACACTTAAATGATGAATGATTGATCATGTCAAGCGTTTCAAAGTAGAATGTGAAATTGTTAGCTGTTATGAAAATTATTGATCCCTTTTGCATAGTTTACAACAGCATGTCGCATTGAGGCCTGATAATCAGTGTGTCAGTGCACAGAGTATAAGACTAATTCTAAAGACATTTATTATTTAGTTTTTTAATGTAATGTAAAATTTACCTATTGCAACATAGTAGGTTGAATCGAGTAGACTTGATTGTATATCAGTTATTGCGTTCTTTACAGTTAACATTGAATTGTAAGTTATGGTTTAGATTTATGTGAAGTGGTGAGTTAATTGTTTTTGTTGATTTCAATTAGATTGTTAATTTAAGAAGTAGACATAAGAAAATATTTGTTATGTTAATTTTAATGGTATTTATTTTGTACACTCTCTTTGACAAATGAATAGAGCATAATACAATATGAAGATAGCCTACTTGGTTGGGATTTTCTCAGTGGTTAACCAATGTGACCTAAGTAATTATTAAAATAAACTATTAAAACATCCAGAAGAACAATATGGTTAACTGGGAACCCCCTAAGGCAAGGTAATTGTGATGTGTGTAGTTCTGGTTAAATCAATCAAGATCCACGCAAAAATTTGGTAAACATTAATTTGGTTAATTGGGGTATGCGTGCAATTTTAATATCATTTTAAAAAATCCATTACAAATATATGAAAAAATATGAAAATATTAGAAAGAATGTTTCATTAATTCATTAAAATAATTTTGTGTAGCTGTACAATACATATAACAGATATGAAAACTGCTACTGCTGCTGACTGAAAATAGGTTCTACGTCATCCGCCTGTACCACGTCTTAATACTCTGGTGGTCATCTGATCACTGACATAAAGTAGCTTCAAGCTTGGTTAGCACTGGGATGGGTGATCACCACGGTACACCGGCACTGCGTGCTGCTGGTGCATATATAAAAGAAATTGGACTACCATAAAGCGCAAGTACAAGGCAGAAAAGTAAATGTTCTCAATAGGTGACTGTGTAACATCCTTTTGGCTTGCTCGTCAATTTTTTCATGGCTTGCATTCTGTGGTCTCGAAGTAAACAAACTTAATCTCCCTCACAGTATTTAAAAGTGACATCATGTATTGAATAACCTACACAATTTTTTTATTACATCATTTCCAACTGCTTTCTTTATCGGTTATCTAGTGTTAGTATGTAACTTAAAAAATTCTAACTAAGCTATTAAAAACTTTGCCACTATAACAGGATAAGTAAATCTGCTGCTTATTTTAAGTTCCGTATTTATTTGTTTATACTAGTTCAGTTTAAATGTTCTTTGGATGCTGCTGCTCAATGTTCGGACTGTAAGAAATAAAAACAACTTTAATATAAAAATATCCAGCACACAAAAATTCAAGTCTTGTGATTTTAAAAAACATATACTATATAAATGTAATGTTAAAATTTTTTATTGTATTTTTCATTTATGGAGACAAATGACTACATGTTAATAAACCGTTGGGTAGGGAACATGATTCTCTCTGTCTATTCCACTAATTCAATTAATGAAAAATTTTAGTCACTTTAATAAAGAAGTGTCATGTTAATTAGGCCTACTTGCATATTCTTGGAAACAAAAAAGGAAAATTTCTTCCATGAAACGTTTTTTTATTTGTAATTTTAGCAGCCATTAAAACTGATACATGTCTTGTCAAATAAGTGCATGTCATTATTTAACATTTAATGCTAAATTAATAGTATGTTAAAATTGACCTAATTATAGCTGGAAATAACAGTTTGCATACCAATTTGTGTTATTTTTACTAAACAGTTTTACATAGCAATTGCATGTTCTCAAAAATAAAATAATAGTATTATTGGTTATACTGATCGTTCGCTCCACTTCCTGGATTTAAACCAGCACATCCTGCAATATTTGCATATGTTACATAAAATAACACCTTTATTGGTTCTGTTAGTTAACTGCGAAACATGTTGTAAATAGACTTTACACATACAGTAGTTATGTTGACATTTTATAAGTTTATGTCCACATTCCTTTGGGGCAACTCTACAGTTTAATGTTCTTAGTGCCTTTAAGGTATCTGTGACAATGCTGTGCATTACTGCTGTTGGAATTGTCAAAATAGCTGATAGCAGTAAGTGTAGGTTACTCTGATATATTTACCTTACAGATAAGGAAACATCGTATAATTGTAAATAAATGCAGCATTTCACCATTAATTTTGGAAACAACATTTTGTATCTAATAAACTTGTTTTATAACATCATAAATATAACTAATTATTCACTACAAAATAATCTCCACATTCTTAATATTTACGGCATATCAGAAAATTAGAACTTGCATCACTTAGTCTAGTCTATCAATGAGTTTTGTGTAAGCCAAACAAAGTCGTCAGTGAAAGCTTTAGCAGTTTCTTAAAAAAAAAAAAAAGCCATATTAGTCAGCAGCAAGGTAAGCTAAAATGTTTTTTTTCTAGGTGAGAGCAAAACCATGTTTCATCAACGTTCGCAAAATATAATGTTTCTAGCTACAGTATAAACAAAACATTCATCCTACCATTATGGTACAAAATGCTTCTTTCGGTTTTCAGAGTGATTGTATTGCATAAATTCTATTAAAATTAGCATTACAAATACCCAACTCAAATTTTTAAGATAAATTTCTAATCGCAATAAAAACAATTATAACCCACAATTATATTGAAACATATTTTGCAGCTCTGCCATTCAGTATATGATAAATGGCACATAATTAATGTTTATTATATTCATACAACTATTCTGTAAACAGAATAAACTGAAACAGAGGTTAAATAAATAAACCACATTTCATGAACGAACCATACATCAGTAACCACAGTATAGGGGTGTTCAAGTGGTATCTAGAATCGCCATGTCCGTAATCTTAATTTGAATGGTCAAATGTGTGTCGTATATCTTCCACCAACACGCAGAGCAGCTGAAAAAGCGTGTGGACACACTATGTTAGCCACCACGCTTAACATTTTCTCACACTTGCCTCTGGACGCTCTCACGAGTAGGACGAGTGCCGCTTCTCTCCACCAAGCGATGACAGCGCTCATCATATTGGAACAGCGGTGAAGGTAAACTTTAGTACTACATAGTACCAGCAGCTGTGCTGTCTAGAGGAAGGAGGCACACCCTCTGCTTTCACAGAAATCTTCACCGATTTCAAATTTCCATGTTTTACACATGGGAACACTGGCGTGATAAAGAGCCAGAGCACCACGCTCGACGGGAAGTATATCGCCTTTATTCTCAGTGCATCAAACTTGCATACAATGTTTTCTTTGTAGTCTTTTTCCTATAGGACTCTAAAACAATGACCCTAAATTTTTTTGGATAGTATGAAGTAAAAGCCAACACATGCCTTTCGTTTTGTGCTTTACAAATTTAGGTGGTATTTTTGGAGTATGTGCAGTCTTTAAAAGCCATTTTTAAAGGTTTTGAGAAGAAAATTATGTTTTTACTAGATGCGGAATTTTTATTTACATGAAAAATAAGTTTTCGCGTAAAAGTAGAATATGCGGGTCACTCCCCTTCAAGCTGTCTCTTATGGCAGGATAGTTCTTTGTTGATTTACAAAATTTGCGATACTGAAATAACTGACAGCTTAAAACCATTGGAAATTTAATGTTACAGAGTAGGCCTACCTAGTACCACGATACAAAACACATATATTTATATTTTGCGTTATGTTTCTAGTTTGTAATGAAACAAAGTTCTCACTGTAGAAAAATAAAAATACATTTTTAGATAGCATACACGCTTTCACTACATAAAATTTTGTCATTCTAGAATTTTTAAAAAAATTTTATTCAATTTGCTTTGACATTTGAACAGGGCATTTCATGTGATCTTGCAAAAAGTCACATTACGCTATATAAAATCGTTAGGTCATATGGCATGGCGTCTTATTTGTATATTAAAGAAACTCCGAGACAGCTTGGCTGCAGTGTCAGTTCATAGTACATTTAAACAATATGATTCTGAATGAAAGCTACATAAACAGTGTATTTATTATGATTTCATAATTGTAATGTACTTGTATTGCAATCTTTGTATAGTTCCAGACCTCAATTTAAAATCACTACACAAAGAAATTAAAATAGGCCTATACAGAATTTTAATTCGTCTAAATTAATCTAGCTATGACTAGTCATCGTAACTAAGTAATTTTTCCTTTACGAAAGTGAGACACACTTGAATTGTTCTTAAACGGAATTAAAGTAATTAATTTACAATGAGTACTGGGACAAATGTGTATTATAACTTACCATATTGCTAGAAAACGTTTCATGTTATACTGATGTGACTAATAAAACTACTGGTGTTCTTTGCTATTTCATGTTGTAGTCAGAACTTATGAGAAATTATTATCAAATAAATGTGAAGTATATCAACTTCAGCTGGTGTGGGTAGACCCCTGATTTTCACAAAAAAAAATTGTCTCCGGTATGTTTCAATGCCTTTCGTGCATGTATCCAGTTCTGCTTTGTGGTTATTGAGAGCATGTCTTTGTGAAGAGACATATCTCATTTGACAGATACAATGCAGTTACTGGAACACCACAAGTCTGTGATATGCGTGATAGTTAAAACATTTAATTACTGACCCTAAAGCAGAACTGTACATGTGCATGCATAGCACTTAAACAAATATGAGTGAAAATCAGGAGTCCTTGTAATGAGAAAACCGTAAAAGCTGAGAAAACAAAAAAATCACAATAATGCAATGTTCATGCCACAGTGGCAATTACTTTTATAAAACAGATGGGCATACTGTTCTTAATCTAGCATAATACAGCTAACCTCAGCAATTATGAGAGTATTCTTATTTTTAGTATCATTACCGACATACTTGAAAACCTGATTGTTTCTAAACTTGAGTTTTGGTGTATGAATGACAAGAAATGTGGCAAGCGATGGTTTCAGTTAAAATAAAAATACAAAGTATAGTGTTTATAATCCAACTTTCACAACATTTACTATCATAAACAACAAATATTCAAGTTGTTAAAAAAGTATACATATATGTAAAAAGATGGGGTGTTATTTTATGTAACTAACACTAATGGCATAGCTTACATAAATCATATCAATTTAATGTAGGCATATACTATTAGTATAAAAACCAAACTATTTTTATACACTGTCATCATTACTACAAACTATAAACACTTCTGCAAGCACTAATGCTTGTAATAACTTTCAGTTGAACACACAATTCCAGGAAAGTTTTTGAAATGTAAGAAATCTTGGAGCCTCTTGCTAGCTTATTTTAGTCTAGTTTCTATTAATTTATTTTAAATCATTTCTTTTTATGAATACCTTAGGTCTGTATGTGTAAGAGCAACAAAATTTATACAGAGCATGAATGTACATCTGCGCACATGTACTTGTGTGTTTGTGTTTTCCAGGAAAACTAGGGTAAAAGTAGAAGGGGTGGCAAGCGGAATTACAAATTCTTACATATATACTGTCCACAAAAATTATGACATATTAAATGAAAATAGTTTTCTTTAAAAACTTCCATATCCTGTATTTGTATTGTCCATTTAAAATATGTTTTACATTATTTTGCACACAACAAATGCTTGACGACTTTGCGAATACAAGTACCGCCAGACATTCACTCAAAGCTTCGAGCTCACAGTCTCAAACTTTAGGAAATGACGGGATAATGTATGGATTTTAATTGAGCACTAATTCCTTTCAAAAATGTTTTTTTTAGTGGACCTTAAACATTAGTTTACTTGAACCTTAAACAATTTTTTTATGGAAAATAAATGCATTTTTAAACTAGCTTCCGATGGGAAAAAAACTTGACTATGTCTGTACGTTTTCCACCCACCATGAAACTTTTGAACTTGGTACACATACAAATAAACTTAGTTCATAGTAACATAATCTGACTTTTAAATATTTTGTTCATGTCGAATGCCGTTTTGGAAATCGCGTTCATTGCATACTTTTAGGCGCTTTATTATATCTCAGAAAACATATAACTAATTTAAACCAAATTTTTTATTTTAATATGTAATGTAATCGCAAAATATAGAAAATTATATTGTTATAGTACACCCTTGTTTAAGATAGCATGAGACTGAGAAATATAGATTTAAAGCCATGTTTAAAAAGGACTGGTTATATCTTAAGTAAATTTTTTGACACATAATCATCCTAGCTTTAGTATTTATTCAGTTTGATGTTTTAGGTAGTCCATTTGAAAGACAGTACAACATAATAAATTTAGCATTTTTTTTGGTATGTTTCCAGAACTAAAAGACTGAGTGTTGCCAAATTGCAGATTTTGACAGATTATCATCTCGAGCTTTGATTTTTAATGATTTAATGTTGTGTGTCTCCATTTAAAATAAAAATAGTATGACGTATATAAATAAATATTTCTTGTCATATATCGAAAGTTACATGATCAATTGTAACCAAATTTTAAATTTTGGCGGATATTCATGCAAGCTTTTAGTTTATATATGGTTTTCTGTTTTAGGTAAAACTTGCACTTTAGAACACCACACAACGTAAATAAATTAATAGTACAAAAAAAATTTTTAAAAACAAGCTTTTATTGAAATGTTCTAAAAAGGAGCAAATTTACTTTAAATTAAAAAAATCTATACATTTATTACAGTACGCAATTTATACGACATAAAAGCTTTCTGCAAGATTCACCTATTTTATAAAAAACATATTTCTTTCTTAGAATTACTTACATCAAGATCAAGTTACATATGGTATTCTTATTTATTTACACAGGTAAATCTCGCAAAAAGATTTTATGTATCATATAAATTGTGTTATGTTATAAATTGGTGGATTTGATAAATTTTAAGTTTATTTTCTTCTTTTAAGAGCATTTAAGTAAAAGCTTGTTTTCAAAAAGGTTTTATTACTATTAATATTTTTTTTACTTATTTTTCCATGTTATTTCCACGAGTTCTAAAGAAACATCAGTCGACCCTCCCAGAGCTTTGTTTAGAGGGGGGTAAGAGCTAATAGTGCCCTGAGGTGGTACGTTCACGACATGTTTGATAAACCTAGATGCCGCTCAGTTCTCAGCATGGCCTAACATTTATTTGGGTGTTTTGAGGTAATGCGCCACTTATTTCAGCTTGAAGCTTACTTGTGCCTAACAAAACACAGTTCCGGTTTGATTTTGGATTTTTTTCACAGCCTCTATAATTTGCCCAGGGTGTAGGTCAATATTAGTTAAGGCATGGCCCCGCATAGTCTTACTGTTTAGCCGGGCAGTACTAGACCATCTCCACGAAGACCTGAACGCAGGCGTCATTTTATTCATATTCTTCTCAGCAAACTCTTTCGTTTGATACCCATATCATGGGAGTGCATAAAAAATAACTACTCCGCCATCTTGAGCAGTCCGCCATATTGGATTTAGAATGATGTCACTTAGCTAACCATGCTTTGTCATCAAAACTAAACATGTATGCAAAATTTCAGCTCAATCGGTTGAGGATAATTGCTTTAAAATTAAGTTGTAAGATTTAACCTGAACAAACATACAAACATTGCAAGCTAAATTAAAGCTTGTAGAAATAATAATTTTTTTCTATATTTCTAGCATTACTGGAACAGTTGTTAAAAATGTTATATTTTAAGAGGTCATCATCCAAATATTGGTTTGCGTATGGTTAAATGTTTAATGTTTTTGATTGTAACATAACATGTGGAAATTTTTCCTGTTTTCGAGAACTATTGGACACATTGTAACCAAATTTCATATTTGACATGTAACTATCCGTGATTTAATTTGCTGCTATTAAATGTTGTGAGTCGGCCATTTGGAAACATAGCATGGCATGAAAAAATAAATATACTCTTGCTATTTTAGAGAACTAGTAGGCCAATTGTTATTTTATTTTTGCAGATCATCATCCGAGGTTTGGTTTTTGTGTGGTTTAGGTTCGTATACATAAATATTCTGGTAACAAGTCTGCAAACTAATCACAGATAAGAGATAGATGAGTCCACGCTCTCGTAAACAACTCTCAGAATACTTTGCGCATTCATGAACAACTTTTTATTGTCTCGCTTATAATCAGCATTTGTGAGTCTGGCAAGACTGATAAAATTACAGATATACATGTAAAAATATTTCACCAGGAGTGCATATCAGTGACATAATTGAAACAATCTTCGTACAAATCATCAGAAATAATCATTTTGACGTAATTGAAACAAACAATAAAAAAAGCTATAAAGTATGTTTTTACAATATAAAGTTTTAACTGCTTCCTTTTGACATTGCCAAATCTTAACTACTACACATTCATCTAGGCCTACCTAGAGAAAATGATTAAATTGAAATACAATTACATGCTGTAGAAAATTATAATGAAATAAATGTAAATTTGTGTGGGTGGGCGCCAGAATAAAATATGGTAGTTGATAACATTGTGTGAAGTCAAACAAGCAAATCAACATTTGACGTTAAAATATAAAAGCTGCATTTCTCGACAAAAAGGAAAACAAGCAATCATTTACGTAATTTAATCAACGTAACAAAGTTTACAATACTGTATTGTAGGCTTGGTGGAGGTTTATAGACGGCAAATAAAATAAAATGAGCACTATGTTTCTCTACTCCTACATCCTTCCTTAAAAATTTTTTTTTTGCAGGGTAAGGGACTATAACATTTAGTGTCATTTTTGAGCAATCTGTAACGTATAAGCAGTTTTTTTATTACTTATGCCGAAACATTCTATAGGCAGCATTTGTCGGTAGCATAAAACCCTTGTGGCTTCTAGGTGATTTAAAAAAAAAACAGCCTGAAAAATTTTAGAAGCTCGTCGTAATACCTACGAAGCAAAAGCAAGGAAAAGTTTGTCTTTGCATTTTCGGTGGTAGATACTATTTCCAACCCAGAAAATAATAAGTTGAGGCAAAACATCTTTTTATCTGTTCCACTTTGTGGCTACGACTATATCCCTCTCTAGGACTGTATGTATGTTATTTGTTTGTTGACAACAGCTAACGCTCGACTTTTTTTTGTTGGTTTTTGTTGTTGTTTTTCGTTTTATTGTGGATGTTTTCTGCAAGACGGCAACATTCGCAAGCAATGGCGTATGTCCATGATATCGGTTCTATACATAAAACATCTTCCTGTGCTCTAGATTTTTAAAATGGTAATTCATCTCCTGTTGCATATAATTATGAGTTACACAACCATTTTAAAAGAGCACAAAGATTCAGTGTAGCTTGCATTCTTGAATTTCAGACAAAAAAATGTTTTACAAATTTTTACCGATTCCAAACTTTCTTTGCTATACTAGCCATTTTTCCTTGACAACCAAATAAACTTCAAAACCAAAGAGAAATTTCCTACCAAGGCTATAAATGGAAGGATGACCTAACATTATTATTACAAATAGAAAATAAAAGTGAATTTAACTAATTTTGAAGCATTAAAAAAAGTATATACATAATTCTTTAAATAATTTAAAATTACCTAAAATTGAATAAAATGTGCATTACATTAAAATTTACAGATGTATTCTTTATAAAAACTAATTAAATGATAACCTGTAATATGTTTATGTCACAAATGTAACGTATTTTCAAGTCAAAGAGTAAGGTAATTAAACGACTATTGGCCATCTTGTCTGCCTTCGAGAGTAGTTTGCGATTGTGAGTCGGATTGTATAAGTCCGGAACTGTTGCAACTTTGAGAGTTACAAAATTGGTGCCGCTGTCCGACGAATGTAAAATGTAGGTTCACAATTTTTTTAAGTTGCAAGACATGAAGAAATTAAGTTCTTAATCATATTTAAAAAATAATATGCTGTTGTAACCAAATTTCGTATTTTTAGAATTTATAACCAATGTTGTAATATCAGTTATGTCTAATGCTGTAGTTTCGCCATTTGGAGAGACATCATGACTTGAATAAATAAATTTTTTTTGTCATATTTCAAGAATTACTGGAGTGATGCTAATCAGATTATTATTTTAATTGTCAAATTTTTCACGGTTAAAAATTATGTTAAACTGCATGTAAATAAAAAACTTTCAGCTTCACATCCCATCCAGGACAGGTACCTGTTGCTTTTAGAAAATGTTTCATCCAAACTCTGACAACATTAACATTATTGAATTTTTAAAATATTTTGTAGAGCAAAAAAAGTTTTCAATATCACTTTAACTGTTGATGAATTTATATTTTTACATTAATGTGATCTTGGTGGGTAATGTGTTTCCAATGTTTGAAAAACAAAACAGTTTTTAAGATTTGAAATGTATCGTAAGCAAGGCTACCTGGCATAGAGTGTAACAATATTATTTGTACGTCCAATGTATAGTAATTTTATATAAAAATTTTTTTACTTCATTTAGAGTATTTGTGCAGCAGATAAGTAAGGCTATCTGGGATTGTGTAACAATGTTATTTGTGTGTGTATTGAAAAGTACGTTTATATAAAATTGTTTACAGCATTTGAAATATTTATGTAGCTATGTATATATTTTAGAAAGAAAAAAAAAAGGTGCTTGTTTACTGTTTCTCAGGCAAGATGCTTATGCAACTTTAGTAAATATAAAGAAAGGTTTATTGTTCAGCCTTCGTATCTTAAGTTGTAGCCATATCAACAAACTCGAAGCAAGGAAAGTAGCACAGAAAAAGTGAGATGTTTCAGGTTCATAAATTAAAGGATTTTGTTATTTTTCATAAAAAATACTATTAACAAACTTAAATATTTTCAAACAGCAATAAAAAGAAGTGTCATAAGTGCCTTTGAGAAAAAGTAAGCATGCAATGTTGATAAATTATGGATTGATTTAACAATTGAAAAAGTGGTACAGTATTTTTTCAGATTGTATGGTATTAAATTTTATAAAAGTGAAGATGTCTAGCTATAAACACAAATCTGGAGTCTTAAAACGAAAGAAAACAAGTCTTACAAAAAACGTTGAGTTTCCTGATGTTTATGACCACTTCAGCCAAAAAAAAAGCCAGGAAGGTACATATAATTTGGTTTAATGTCTTTCAGTAAGTACAGTTCGATTTTGTAGACGTGAGTAATTTTTGCAGGCCTTCTACTTTACCTCAAGTGATTTGACTTGTGTATTTGAAAGTTCGAGGAACTGTTTAGCAGCCTTCTCCGTACTTCCTTCCCCACAGGTCCCTTGCAGTCATTTACAACGTCCAAAAGTATGTAATTCATATCAAATTTTTTCCTGGAATGTTTTGATTTTGTGTCACTGAGATTAAATGCCCCTTAATATATTTTAATTATAATTTCAGTTGACTTGCAAATTCACATTTATAGATTTCAATAAATGATTTTTATTGCTACAGACTACAGTAGATCTTTATTTTGAAAAATTTTCTGGTTTCACCAGGCGTATGTGAAGTAATTAAAAATAATAAAACCGGAAGGCCTGGGCCCAACGTATTTCTATTGTAGAACTCTTACAATCATTGTTCCATTTATTAATAATTATAATGTTATACACAATTAGTTTTCTAAAAACTATTACAGTTGATTAGTTTAAAATTGAAATTTTTGTGTCAGTAAATTTTAATCATATCACTTTTCTCATTTATGTACCTGTGTTTCGCTGTTGGAAAGTAAATATTTTTCACAATTATAATGCTGTTTTGATATATTACGTTGTTATTGTATGCAGTCCAGTCCGTAAGGATTAATTGTGTTTAAGTTTTCTATGTCATTCGTGTATTTTGTTGGTTTGAAAATAAATATAGTTTTTTTGAACATGTATTGATAGTGAAGTAACAGTAAATAAATTGAAGCATTTCATATGCAGCAGACAGATTTTATGGCAGTCAAGTGTTCGGTTGCTGTCACGCAAGTTGATCACTGCAAGCTGATAATCTAAGAGCTCGGTGCGCGTCGTCTTGGCAGAGAGAGAAGGCAAGTCGTCTAGTGTATTTGCCTCAAATGCAAGAGTGGCCATTTGCCCACTGCCTGCCTCGTCCCGCTGTGAGTTCTTGAAACCACCACTCGTAGCACCACACACTATACACCCTTCTGCAGCCACCACTCGCCTGACCACACCGTAACTAGTCAAATATGACAAGCTTTGTAGCGTGTTTCCGTTGCCATGCATTACATGAGAACGTGGTAACCTTCAGGAATCTATAATACATCAATTGAAAACGGGCAAGTTTACTTTTAAATTAATGTATTTATATCTGCCACTTGTACATTTCTACTGTACTTAATTTAATTTTTTAAAATACAGCTCTTTTTACTATCTTTATACATCAATGTTACAAAAAATTTTTACCCCCAATCTCTTTGTTGTTGTGTTATTAAAATTTTATATTATGTTTAACTGTAATGAGAATGTTTCTCTAATGTATTTAGTGTGTGCAATCAAACTGTTTTCGGTATTTGCATGGCAAGAGTTTCACATAATTTTTAAAATAAATTCTGATTAAGGTTATTTTTTGATGTATTTGTGTTTGGTTAATTATGACCTTGAAGAATAGGTAAATATTTTATCGATTGTAAATTACTACCAGACCACTTGAACACCCTTAAATCGGGCGTACATAATCAAAAAAATATATTAATTTTTGAGAATAAGACAAATTTACAAATTCTTCTTTTAAAGCTTGACATGATTGGTAGTTCATCATTTTGATCTTATGAATGTTGTGAAGTTATATACATGTATAAAATATTAGTTTTGGGTAATATTTAATGAAAAAATCTTGTTTTACTTATAATCGTACGGGTATTAGGCTTTATAGCCTAGTACTTACATATGACAAACGACCCAGGTGACGCAAGTTTTTTTTGTACTATTAAACAATTAAAATGCCAGTGTGAACAATGCATAGTTTGTAATGGTTTTATGATAGTTAAGAACTTATATTGTGAAAATACTATAAAAGTTTTCAGCAGTGGCGGTTCGTGGGTTGTTGCAGGGAGTGCACAAGTTACTGAGAATTGTACACTCATGTGAACGTGCTGTCGTAAACCAATTTCCATGAAATATCTACTGGCTACTTATTGTCTTGTGACCAGTCAGTAATAAGCGCCACCTACATACCAGCATGTCAGTGGCTGTAGCATCAACTAGCACACAACCCTACACAGTTCTCTGCAACTTGTTCACTCCCTGGCAAAAACCTACGAGCCGCCACTGGTTTTCAGTTACGGCACAGCTCCTTTGTTTCTATTCTTCAAATAAATATTCTGTTAATAATTTTGTCTTACATGAATACCATACGGATATCTTATATTCCTAAACGAATGATAGTTAATTTTTAGTTTTAATTAATAATAAAAATAAACATGACTTTATAGTTAAGTTTTTCAAAAATCACGAATGACATGCTTGATAAATACTTATTTCTTTTGCATACGGATATCTTATATTCCTAAACGAATAATAGTTAATTTTTAGTTTTAACTGATAATAAAAATAAACATGACTTTATAGTTAAGTTTTTCAAAAATCACGAATGACATGCTTGATATAGGCCGTTCGGAATAAAGCGAACACTAAATATTTAACCTTTGAAAAATATCACTAGCTGTTACTACATATAATTCAACATTACCGATAGTCACTTTACTGCTTGTATGGTTGGCAACGAAATAACACAACATAGTTCCGTGCTTATTCGTATTTAAATACAACAATACTGAAACAAAATCAACCGACAGCGATGTAATTGTATTTTATATAATTAATAAACTTATTTTTGTATCAAACTATATATGTACCTATCGACTGAACAATTTATCTTACACACGCAAACGTAAAGTGACGTGTCCCAGGAGGTTTGACTTTTCCCGTCGTTAGCCGTTACACGCGGAAAGATACGAATTGGCTGGAAATAGATCTTTAGCAGGGCTTTTTCGAGTGCTCACTTTATTGCGAACTGCCTATAAATACTTATTTCTATTGAATCTTCTCCGTCATTTAAATTGACTGTTTGTGTGAAAAAAAATTTCCATCACCTGGATTTTTAACTGTGCCTCATAAAAGATACGAAAGTGGCGTGATAAGTTCATTGCGTTGTTGCGATTTCGATGCGTGACTCTGTACGCTGCCGAAGATACACGAAGTGGGATTTAGACAAAATTATGGCCTGTAGAGAGGCAACATTTTATGTGTTGCTGAGTGTACATTTAGTATCAATTATTTTAAACATAGTTTAGTATAGTCCGTACAGTATAAGTTTACCTGACTCTGACACTTTTCTTCTGAAAGACCTATCTGGTAGTTCCAAATTGTACATATTGTTACAAGTTTAGCCAAAACTTTGACAAGTTAGCAATTCTCTGAGATCTTTCGGATTGGGGTGTTATAATTAGAAATAATAGAGTTGAATTAAGTTATTTATTTACTAGCTCATGAAGTTTACAAAAATACACAAAACAGCGGTCAACAATAACTTTCACAACACCCTTAATTATGCACACAGTTACTACTGTGCCACAGAAATATTTATTAACTTTGACAATTAAAGCACAAAATTATTGACCATTAATCAAAGACAACAAATTCAGTCACATATCCAATCAACAATCTTTCAAATAGGGATAATGTACAACCTTAACAGTCCGAAGTAGTGATATCTCACCATGTGCTGCGCATTACCCTGGGTGCACCACTGTCTTCACTCCTGAGGTCTTCGGTTCGACTCCCGTTGCACACATCGTTGTTGTCCATCGACCCGCAGCAATAGTCCTCTTGTTCTGTCCAATACTGCTCCGAAGGTATGTGCCTGCAGCCTCACAGTAGACACTGACATCACCAAGATGTCTTCACCAGTCTCTCTCTCTACAAGCATAACACCTTCCTCTAGCATGACCAGTAGCGAACTCTCCTAAGTTGCCAGTGACTGCTCTCGCCGATACGACACCTCCAGTGTTGTTCTCCACAGTTCACCACATTTCTGCAGCATGCCGACACCTTATTCACTGCTGCCGTCGATACAACACCCCAAGTGTTGTCTGTCCCCTTTGCAGGCCTCTGATGTTATTCAGCCTCTACAACGACCACCGTCACTGTGTTGCCATCCTCGAGACGCCACACCTTGTCAGCTCAGCTGCGCCGACACAACACCCCAAGTGTTTGTCTTCTCTGCGGCCCGTCACTTCTCACGACGTCCTTCGACGCCATTGAGGCGCCGACGCCGATGCTGTCACACACGACACTCGGGGTCTCACTTCACACTTCAAAAGACAGGACTCTACAAGACTCCCAGAGGACTCTTCAAGTCTAAGACTCTGTTTCGCAGTTCGGGGGATTTTATACTGCCCATTTAGTGACTTCAACCGGCGGTGCATGATGACCAGTGGTCTAAAAATAGATATTACCTCATACAAGCCAAGAGTCACGTACTCAAAGGCGTCTTTCCAATGATGTCTCGGGCGTATCACAGCACCTCTGGAAAAACACATGACTGTGGTTGAATCATTGTGCTGTCCACCTAACATGATGTAACATGCTTGCTGCCAGGCTAACATGCAACAATATTTAAACTGTCCTGACTTGTTGGAAAATCATGTCCCTCAAAAATCCTGTCACATTTCCCAATAATCACTTTTAAATGTTGAATTATCCTGACACTAAAAAAGTTGTCAGGAATTTAAGGGAGGCCACCACTTTTATGTTAATAAGTGTAGATGGTATCAACTAGCGTTTAACGTTGGTTTGTCGGCCGTATTGTCTTGAAGTAATATCCTTAGTTTTTTCAGTTTATGTTGATCACTGTTCGGTTTGTGTGGAAATCAAAATTTTAAAATTTGATTTTCAAAGGCAAATTTCTCCTTTAATATCACAATTACATACAAAGTATCTTACATATTTCCTGCTTTAATTTTTACAAAGAATCACCTGCTGGAGTTTGTCGGAGTTTTTTGTGAACATCCTGTGTGTGTGTTTACATAGACATGTAATATTTACATATACAGTGGAGCATCCTATATCCGAAATGGCCGGGACCTGAACCATTTCGTATAACAAAAATTTTTGAATAATGAGAGTTATTGTTATGTTTGACAGCTGAAATTATCTAGTAGCTTTTTTTGTGGTGCGCGACAAGTCCGCTCTGAAAGATTAATGTCCTCTGTAAAAATGTACAAATAAAGCATATTAAAATGAACTTTTCTCTGGAATGCTAAAAAGTCACAAATGAAACTAATTCACTGTAGAACTTTGCAGTCTGGTTTCGTGAAGGGGTTGGAGTGGGGTCGGGTGTCGACAGATGATAGGCATAGTCATTGGGGGTAGTGACCTTGCCAAGGGCTCGCTGGAGTTAGGTGATTCACAAGAGAGAGTGAGCCGACTCAGAACAAGATAAATACAAAGGCATCAAAATTAGAATCACTATGTCTTTACCTGTTTTATTAACATTGAGCCAGAAATGTTAATATCTTCACTTTGCTGCACACAAATCCATTGAATGAGAGCCACACCAAGATCGCCACTTTTCTTTAAGTGTGCTGCTTACAACCCTCTTCAAATGTGTTTCAATGTTTTGTTAAATACATTTTATTACAAAACTGCTCTGCATGTGACCATTATGCCAACGTATGAAAAGAAAAAATACTTCTGACATAGTTATAATATTATTTTTAAGCCAACATGCTCATTAAAATCACTGTTTCTTAACCATCCAACATAGCTCAAATTGGTCTTTTCAGGCTGTCGTACTACTCAAATGTATGGGAAATTCGGATAGAGAAGTGAGTGTCCCATAGTAAAAATGGACTGGCTGGAATCTTACACGCTAGTTCAGTGCTTGGCTCATGGCAATGCAGCATTTGATGCGCGTTTCCAGGTTGCCGTAATAACTCAGTCACTTCTCAGACTCAAGCATGCAGGTTTAGCTGCACCCTTTAAATGTATTGTTTTTCTGTGTTCCATTTCTTTCTTTGCACCGTAGTCAGAATAAAATCTACAGTGCTCATTTTTCTGGTTGTGTTGTAAATTATGCTGGTAATGTAAGATAAATTGAGACGTGTGCCAGCATCTAGTAATTTAGGATCTCAACCTTCCCTTTTATGGATAGAACTTTTTCCTTTGTTTGCTGCCACATGACTCATCACCCGCCACCAGGAAATGTACGTCTTGTAGACATTATGTGTAGATAGTTGCACACTGCACCGCTAGTACATTTTAAAGGAGAATAAATGAGACTAACCCTCTTCTACTCTTAAACCCTCGTCAACCATTAGTGTTAAGTGTTATCTTTGCATGCATCATCTAGTCTGAGCAGGAGCGTTGTCGTTGGCGCTGACAGTTGGAATTTAATATATATTTCCATGCCCTTAGGTTATATACGGATAATAGCAGTTTTGGATAACAGAATAATAGATACCGGGTATGTCATTGTATATACATACGTGTGTGTATATATATATTTATGTACGTACATATCACATAATGTGTTCAGTTTATTAGAAAGAAATAGACATTAATAAAGTGTTTTAACAACTGCAATGATAAAACTTCTTTTGTATTTAAAACTTTGATTATGCTGACAAAGATGCCCACAACATTAAATATCAAAGAGTGGAAATAGGTGAAATAAATTAGTTTAAGACTGTATTTATTAACAACGATAGGTTATAAAAAAAAGTTGGCTGGGCCAACCACTGTCTAAAAGAAAAATTTGGGATAGGTTCCGAAAGTACATGATAATGTGAGTTGTACAATAAATTCTGGCAAACAGAAATGCCAGTAAGAAAATTGTTTATGTTTGTAGAGATTGTGAACATATGCCGACACACATTGTGCAAGTCCTGCTTGTAGTATATTAATTAAGTTGGTGTAATAGTATATGTTGATAATGGCCGGGTATGATAAAAAGTCTGGTGACTTAACGGAGTTTTTACTGCTTAATGTAGTTCACATGGCTGTGTTTTTGTAAGTTGGACTGAGCAATGCATGTCAGATTTTCCTTCCCTACTTCTCTTGGGAAGGGAGGGGAAGGTTGGTGTGTGCACAGCGAAAGCGGAAAATGTTTTTACAAGTAGTCTGATCGTAATTGGGTTATTCTGAATTAAAAAAAAAAAATTAGGCATTCCACCCAGAGAAATTCTCATTTTTATTTTCACTTTATCACTCTCCCATCGTAGTGTTTTGTTCAAAACTGATGTCCTGCAGCACTTTGTTATATAATTTGACGCTGAAGTTCATGAAAAGCATGCTGTCTCAAAAACATGCATTAGAATTTACAATGGAGGGCAATTGTAGCGACCTTCTCATGGCTTAATGTCGGCAGAAAGTTTAGTAGTAATAATTTAGTTCTAAAAAGTTTTAAAGAAGTAAGGCCAAGCATGCTACGTATTCCTCATCGCTTCCTACAATTTAAAACATTCGTTTTGTGTTTTCTCAAGATGGTGGAGGGAGGTGCTACACAAAAACCCCTAACCAATCACAGGCCTCCTTGGCAGACAATTTTCTCATACTCGTTCATTCCATAACTCGCCTGACCAAATGGATGCTGAAGCAAAAAGAAACAAAAAAAAAAAAATTTCTTAATAAATCTGTTTATTGCATTTAAGTTAAATAGTGCTGCAAAGCACTTGTGTTCATTAATTAAAATACAAATATTACACTGTTGGGAGTTTCATACAAATGAATTTAATTAATAGGGTTTTAGATAAGAAAAAAACATTTAAAAATCTTGTCTCTGACTGTTATACAATGCCAAAACCTGGCACAGGGATCAACGATGGCTTTTGTTTAGGAACCATCTCAGCATTGGCCTACTGCAATTTCAGGCAACCATGGAAAACCAATATCAGGGTGTCCAGAGCTGAGAATGGAACGGGGTCCTACCAAATTACATTTAATGTGACTATTTGTATTTTTCTATTGTAACTTAAATTTATGGACGTATACCATATTCAAAAGGTAATGGTTCATAGATGGTTAAGTGGACTGTAAAATAAATGTTGGATTAAAGTAACAGTAATTGCTATGTGGAATACTTTCTTCTTGGTAGTGACAACATTTTATTGGCAAATAAGATACATGTTTCTGATTTTCTTCTGATTTTACATGGTAGGGGATCAGTTTTGTGAAAATTTTGTCTTATTTTACTATTAGGATACCTTTGTAAACAAATTTATAACTTGTACAGAGCAGCACATGTTTGGATGATAGATTCTACAGTAATTTATTCTGGCTTATGATTACCATATTTGTGGTGTTCTCCATTTTAAACTCTAATTCTGTGATTTTGTCGTTAGTAGCATAGTGATTTTCCCTAAACACTTCAAAATGGGTCATAACACTTTTATCACTTACTAATGGATGAACTTGTCAATATATTTCCTGTGTTAGTACATACAGATATTTTCAGCTTGATCCACACCTGCTCCAAATCTATTGTTTTTATTTTATCACGTATGGCACTTTCTAATTTTCACTCTGATGAGTTTGAATAAAAAACTTAGAATGGTTACAATTACATATAAAATCATTACTTAAAACATGTTGATACTTAACACCCCTTGTTATCCTTATGTAAATGGCAGTGGGAATTAAATGGGACTGTATAATGCACAGTACTGTACATTTTATTAAAAATTATGCTTGGTTTTTTTTTTCGAATGTTCATGTAATCAGAAAGGGTAAAAATAACAGAATGGGACTACTTGTGCCTTATATCTAGTCATCAAGAGTATCTTTCACAAAATTTTTAAAGTTGCTTTTGTTTCTGTAGAAGTTCTCTGGCTTAGAGATTTGCAAATTTTATTATTTTTCTAAGCTGCAGACTACTGTTTTTTTAGGAAGGACTTCTTCAACCCAGAAAACTGTAGTTGTGCACATAGTTCTACATGTAGCAATAATTAAGCAGGTTGGAATACAATTTGGGATAAAACCTTCATTTGAATGATGAAAGCAGATGGCCGCCATATTGAAAGTACAATATATATTTAATAATGTAATTAAATTGTGTAATAGTATGTTATTTAAGAACTTAAATCACACTAAACACTTCAAAATAGGCAACATGTTAAAATTTTTTTGACTTTTTGAGTAAACTTCCAAAATCTCTGAAATTTGCTTGCATTGTGTATGAAAAATGGCTGCCATCACCCACTTTTGGGTAAAAATCTAAATTAAGGATTTTCTTTCATTTTGGTGTAAGGTTACTTCAGAATTTTTTTTATCACATAAAAAATATATAGTTTCAGCATCTTGATTACATATGTTATCTTACACCCTTCCCAAATAAACTTATGTTATTAAGTTGCATACTGTATAAATGTTTCACTTGTTTTCTATTACCTGCTCAAGTTTGTTAGTAAATTTTTTTTGTAGGCTACTTTATGCGATTTGTAAGACAATTTTTATTAAATTTTGTTGCATGGTAATGTAGGCTATAAAATAGCATATGCTTTACAAGTTTTCCTGTGTGGCAATGAATAGTAAAATTAGTTTGTAAAATTTATTTCCAGCATTCCCTTTAAAATGGCAGGCCATTTTGCAAACATGGTGGAAGCAGTATTACCAGAATATCAACTTTTAATGAAAGCTAAATACGTAAGTCAATATTAGAGTTAACTACTTAGAAAAAATTCTGTAAATGATTTGTTGTTATACTTAAATAAGATTGACCTCATTCTTAATTATTGTATCATAGCATATGTATCCAAAATGCTGGAAGCTGTATGTTTTGGTTCAAAATACAATTTTCAGTTAAGAGTTTGCATGAGAAGGAAGTTTGTTTAAAAAGTAATATTTTTGACATAAAAGACTTCTGTGTAGACTGTGCACACACAAAATAATACTTTTAGAAATGGTACAATTTACACTTTGCATTATATTAAAAATTGCTTTTTGAGCTGAAATTTCTAAATTTGTTTTGTGAATGGGGTCATTCCAAGTGAAATCAGCAAAATTTTTAATTTTTTGGTTGCTCATATATTGTATTTTTTTATAATTAACTATGGTTACTATTGTTATTGAACAGGTGAAAACAATTTTTACTATATTTTTATCTCTCACCATATTGGATACAGGCCCTTTTGTATGATAGCCCACGCAGTAAAGTCAGCTGTTGCAACCATTTATAAAAAAAATTAATATTTAATTTCCCATTACAGATATCTAGTTTCTGTTTCTACCAACGTGTAGATAAGGGCTCAAACTTTTTTTTTTCATTACTATAAACACAACTTTCTTTCATACTAAACTTTAACTACAAGGGCTTAAAGTTTGGGTTTCAGAAGCTAATAAAAGTCATTTTTAACTCCATGTAATTTAAGAAGGGCTCTCAACCATAGACTTTTTTATTAACATCCTAGGTGCCCATCTTTGACCTTGTGCATTTAAACAACCATGTTTTTCCACCCTTACAGTGATATAAATTTTTAAAATCCCAAAATGTTTGAAAATTGCAATTTTCCGGTCATGGAAACTGAAAAGGACTGAGAGGAAAAATTTTGTATTTTGCAGGCGCAAACTCCTGTTGGTATGTAACCAATCCCCATTGAAAAAGTTGTGTGGTTCAAACTGGTTTAAAAGTTATGACCGACTATATATCTTAAAAAAATTACTTCAGGGTTTCAGAAGCTGAAAAAAAGAGCCATTATTTACATTCTGTATCTTACAAAGGGCTTTAAACAACAAACATGTGTATTTTTTTTTAAGTAGTCTGAGAAATAATCTTTGACCATGTGCACTAAATTCACAATGTTTTCACACCCTTCATGGAAAAAAACCTTGAAATCAAAACACTTGCAGATTATGAAAAACCTTCTTAAAGTAGTATACGTTTTTGAAATTGTTAGCTTCTAAATGTAACTTATCGAACAACCTAAATTAGGTGCTTTAAAGTGGTAGTTTATGAATTGTAATCACCCATGAAGTTAGCATAAATGTTTATTTTGAATGAAAATAAAAATATTTAATTTTAGGCATAGGTGTAGCGTGACTTTAAATTTTGGGTGCACATTACCTAGTATTTTTAGTAAAACCACTAATAAAAAGTGTAAATTTACAAGAAATTGCTGAAAATGTTGTTATCATTATCATGTTTTTAAAACTACAGTAAAGTCTCGATAACCCGGACCTCGATGTCCCGGACTTCGGATAACGCGGACAAAATTTCAAAAAACAAAAATAATTCAAATTAAATTATTTTTTGGTTAAAAAGCATACGAAAATTGTTTCTGCTTCATTTAAGTCCATTACATTCTATTTTAGAACAGTATTAAGCTTTATAACGTAGTTGTTTATTGCTACTTAGCATTTAATAGCCTAATCCCACCGTAAATCTGGCAAGTTCTGTGTGGTTGAATGTTGCTAACGAGGCGCCCGAGTGGAGATGCGTCTCAGCTGGCCGACCTCACTTTATCATTCCTCTCTCTTCACCATGTGAGCCAGACACGCATGTGCGTCATAAATAAAAGTGTGATGCTGGTGAAATGGACAGTAACTACTGGTCACAATGGCACCTAAAGGGTAATTTGTTTTGTCCTGGTATGTGCATTGAATTCAGGATTGCAAAACAAACTGTTCTGGACGTAAACAAGAAAAATTAAAAGCCATTGCTTTGCGTTACAATCTAAAATAGGTTAATAACGAGGTCTTACAAGCCAATGATAATGAAGTAAGGTGAAAGAACAACACAACATCCATGCCCGAGCCGGGATTCGAACCCAGGACCTCTCACACCGTAACCTGATGCCTAACCAACTGCGCTACAGAGGCCGGCACAATATCGAAAAAACCAGGTGTTGGGACTGCGCGGAAGGTTGTGTTTGTATGTTTGTTTAGTGATTCTTTTGTTTTGTTTTGGAGGCCATGTTGGAGAGGAGAGTAATGGCGAATTAAAAGGTCAATGGTTGTAACAGGAGTTTTTAGTTGGAGTTTATTTATTTACTTGCGTTTCCACAGCATTATTCATGGAACACCAGGGCTTAGTCAATTGAAAAATGGAAGGGGAATGCAAAAAGGTGTTTTTGCCCCGGGCCTCACATTCTAGAGGCCTTCGCTTTAGAACCAAAAATATAAGTTAAATGGTTATAATGAATGGGCTTTTAATGAGTTCCCATTAACATTGATGGTTTCTGTGAAATATATTTTAAGTGTAAAGTGTGTGTAAAGTTGTCACTGATATCCATTGCCGAGGCCAGATCTATGACAGCACTGCCAACATGTAAGAAAGTATGGAGGTAGGCCTGCAAGTGAAAATTATCACTTTGACTAAACAAAAAACAAGGGGGAGTGGCTCATATTTGTGTTGCCCCTGGCCTCATATTCTGATAAAGTGGTCCTGGAATATAAATATTTCTCGTAGGAAACAATTGAAATGGTTGATTGATACAAATCTGGAGGAGACAGTAAACAGAGAGTACGTTCAGTAGAGAGCAAGAGGGGTTGTGGTGTGAGGTGTAGAGCTGCAAGTCGCAGCTGAGAAACTGACTAAGCAAATTTCTGTTACATACAGTAATTTAGACACTTGTCCAATACATAGCAATTCATGGTCTTACATGCATCGTTGTAATATTTTTGTGCTTTCCTTTTGGTTGTTTTACTCCCGCATTTAACTCTGTTGAACATGATTAGAATTTTATTGCTTTTTAGTGTTACAAATTGTGTAAGAATAAAGCTGTAAATTACACGTTTTATGATTCAGTTTACATGCATAAAATTAAATTTAAAAAATCCGAAGTGTTAAAATGTGTTGACATAATTCTGTGCAGTGATCCAGAAGGATTGTTAAATACAGTACCTTATCTACTTGTGTATAAGAGGAAAATTGTTTTTGTGTTTTCGGAACTTTGTAGGAGGGGAGGGTAACTATCAGGCTAGCAGCTGGCTGCTGACACTGCGACATGCTGACATTAAGCTATTTTTCAATGTAAATATTTCTTGAGATGCGTGTGGTCCCGTGCATTGTTTGTATTCCTGTTATGTTGAGACTGTACCTGTTTATCTTGCCTACTTCCACTCGCTTGCTACCTGCCTAGCTTATATCCAACAGTTATTTCTTCTCTCTCTCTCTCTCTCACGCACACTGGCTGTCGCCAGCCAGACCAGAGAAGGGAGTGAGAACTTTTACGTGGTAGAAGGATGCCTTGGTGCCAGCTTCTAGCACAGATAAATAAAGGATCAGCTAGAAGTAGCATTAAAAAGAAATAAAGAATCTTCCTGTCCAGGTTGTTTGACAATCCTTTGTAGTCCTTCACGTTACAGTGATGAAAAGAAAAATTACATATATAAGTAAATAAAAAGTAAGATACTATGGTAGACTAAGGGATAAACTTCAGTGACAGCTATTGGGGGAAGGTTAAATGATTCAGTTATTTTGAATATTAAGTACTTATTTTGTACTAACATTTTGATAAGTCTTGTATTTTAAACTTGGTTTCCAAGTTATTAATGGTGATTACAACTTATAATTTGTCATTTTTAAACTGATACCTAATTTAGATAGTTTGATAAGTTAGATTTAGAAGCTAACAATTTCAAAAATGTATACACTACCTACTTTAAGTAGCTTTCTCATATCTGCAAGTGTTTTGATTTTGAGGTAATTTTTCATAAAGGGCTTAATAACATTGAATATTATTGTACACGGTCAAAGATTTTTTTCTCAGGCTACTTAAAAAAATACAAATGTTTGTTGTTTAAAGCCCTTTGTAAAGTACAGAATATAAATAATGGCTCTTTTTTAGCTTCTGAAACCCCAAGAGATTTTTTAAAGATATTTGAGCGGTCATAACTTTTAAACCAGTTTGAAATACAAAACTTTATCAATAGGGCTTGGTCACATGCCCACAGGAGTTTGTACCTGTAAAGTAAAAAAAAAAAAAAGTCCTTTCAGCTCTTTTCAGTTGACATGTCTGGAAAGTTGGCAATTTTTTAATATTTTGGGATTTAAAAATTTATATCACTGTAAGGATGGAAAAATATGGTTGTTTGAGTGCATTAGGTCAAAGAGGGGTACCTAGGATGTTATTAAAAAAGTTTGTAGTTGATAGCCCTTCTTAAGCTACAGGGAGATAAAAATGGCTTTTTTAAAGCTTCTGAAACCCAAACTTTAAGCCCGTGTATTAAAAGTTTAGTATGTAAGAAATTTATGTTTATAGTGATGAAAAGCAAGTTTAAGCCCTTATCTACTTGTTGGTAAAAACAAAACTAAGTACTGTATCTGTAATGGGAAATTAAATATTGACTTCTTCATAAATGGTTGCAACAGCTGATTTTAATGAGTGGGCAATTATACAAAAATGCCTATATTAAATATGGAGGGAAATAAATATGTATGAATATTGTTTTTGTCACAGAATACATCATCTGTCTTAATTCTCATTGTACCTTTGTCATGTTATATCTAACTAATCCACAATCAACTAAATCACAATCAGAGAATTCAGGTGCTATACTTGTCACCTGTCAAATACTCATTAATACTTGCACTACCCACATAATGCAAGATGCATCTGCGCAAGAGACTTTTTGATCAAAATATATGCTCAATATGAAGACACTTTTGTTATTTTCATTTTGATGAAAGTTGATTCAAGATGTCCCATACTCAAAGCTACAAACTGCCTCCATAAGAGTGTTATGCACGTGTAAAAAATTTTTTGGGAAAATCGAAGAAAACGCTCCTGTTCCCCTGGTTTACAAAGGAATTCTTCTTTGCAAAACTACTCACATTTGTTATCTTAAAACACTTCGCCCTAGCTTTTAGCTAACACCACCTTCATTTCTCTTAACTCATCCAAACACATCAATACAACTCTCCTGCTTTCCACAGGGCCGCAAGTCACTGATCAAATGCAATCAAGTACACCACGGACTCGCATAACACGAGTAATGTGTTCCATGAAATGCTCACCGCGTTGCACAAGTTCCAACTATTCCTGTGGGGAAAATGTACATTTACGTGGTTGTTTTGAGAATATCCATAAAACAAGCACTTTTCCAACAAACGAATGGTGTAGATTAGGGATGGGTGGTATTTAACATAACAGTTAAAATAACACTGTTACGTGGCCATAACAGTTACTCATATAACAGGTTACAGTACAGACGCTATTAAAAAAATAACAGGATAGTTCTAAGTAATGTCTGTAACAAACTGTTGACAAATCAGAAAAACTTTTTAACTGCCAAGTATTTATATTCATATCATATATTTTTTAAATACCTAAGATACGAAAAATGTGAACATGTAACGAACTAAAATATTTAGTTAAACCTTTTATTGTTAATATTCTAATATATCTTGTTTACGAACTGTGGTAACACCGAGTCAGAAGAGTAACAGTGTTCCCGGATGAAATGTCTACACGGTAACAGTTTGTGACAGGCTGTTCCACCTCACACAATTTCTGGAACTGTGTGGGACGGAACAGCCTGTTACTTCATTGAAATCGTATCCATGCTTCTGAGCGATAACAACCTTTTCGTAGTTATCTATCAACTAGTCACTTCTTGTCGGTTCAGTCCTGCTTTGCACGTGAGATTTCACTGTTCTCTAGTTACGAGATGGTATCGTATGTCAGGTATATACTATATTTTTTGTTCACTTTCAGTTGGAAGGCGAATTTAATGATACATTTCATGTTATTGCACGTAACCGTTTTGCAACAAGTAAAAGACTGATAACGAGCTATTTGGGGTAGTATTTTTCTTTAACAGACCAGTTGTGATTGTATGTAGGCTACATAAGTTCTAAATAATAATTGCAACAGAAGTTTAAATACATAGTTGGTAACTGGAAACAGCAACAGTTCAATGAGGATGCAGTAACCACCTCCTCAATGGTAACCGTTATTTAAAATGTTCAAAGTCGCCAGTCTAACAGCAAGTGTTTAGCGAGGACGCTATTACCATCTCCCCAGAATTAACTGTTGTAAAAATAATAGGTTACTGTAACCTGTTACAACACTGCAACTGGAACACCTTAACATGTTATCAGAAAATAACAGTTTAGCCCATCCCTAGTGTAGATACATAACAGTCCTGTCAGACACGTAAAGTGAGAAAATAGAATAGGTACTTTTTATCCATACAGTATCTGAAGCATCTAGAACAAATTAAGCATATAGTGTAAATACTTGTGTTGACAAACACACTGCAGTATGCCCTATTATAAAACATATTGTTATGAACTGATTTATTTTGTAAGTCGTTATTATATTGAGGGTTCATAAGTTATTATTAGTTTGGGGGGTTTCACTCAGATGGTAGCTATACTGTGGGTTTATTTAGATGTTAATTAGGGCTAATGACTTTAAGACAGTTGTGGTTAAACGGGCATTTACTATACTACAATGGCAGGTACTCTTGAATACAAAATAGGTTACAAAGTGTTCTATTTATTTAGGAGGGGAGCACAATATTACTGATTACTAAGTATTATATTAAGTTGAGAGTTGCTGCCACGTAACTAGATCTGACGACCTTACCAAAGCTGGTTTGATGAGGAGACGGCATCGACGAACGAGCATGCACCCGCCGGGGCTCGAGCCCGAGTCCCTGGCGGAGGACCGCACTGCTGTTGATCTTATGAGTCCTGGTGGACGACCGCTCGGCGACAGCCGACAGACAGACAGACCCCATTTCCTTGGTAACAGCGCCATATATCGGCGTGCTTGTCCTGGATATTGTGTAACTACGAGGGGGGTGAGGTGAGTCGCTGTCTTCCGTGGTTTCCCAACGTTGACCTGATTGCCGCTCGGACGTCTTGCTGTCCGGCTTGCAGGCAATATTCCAACATTACCCCCCAATTTTCGAAGAAGATCCGTCCCTGGATCTTTAGGCCGGTCCGAGATTGATGTGAATGTTGGACTCAAATCTGTAATTTTTTCTCTGGCAGTAGGAATATGGAGAAGGTGATTAAACTCTTCCATGTGGATATAAATTACTTAGACGGACTAACTAGAGAAAGACGGATAACTAAGGTGGAGGAACTGCCTACTTGACGTTGACAGTCTGTATACAAGCATCAGCTGTACTCTGCTGAACTAAGGTTGGCCGATGTGTCCTTGAACTTGTGCAAGGCGTGCATAATTCTTCCACACGACCGTGGCAGACACAACGAGTGTGGTATCGCGAATCGCGCAAGCTGTACTAAATGTTTTGTTTATATGTGGCAACTAATTTAAAAACTATCCATTAGAAGCTATAGTCTCATATTACATATAAGTTATAAAAAGGCAAACTATTAGATTTAACATTATGAATTAGAAAATAATAATTTAAAACAATATCGCTCCCCTCTTACAAATGGAGTATTATGTGTACAATGGGTTTGCTGTAAGAGAATACACTATTATAAAACAATAAATTACAATATTACACATGGTTATATACTAGTAACTACTACCTAATAGCATTCTTTTGTGTACAGTTTCAGTCTTATCTTTTTTGTTTTATATGTACTTAAATTTGGATAGCCATGGCGTAGGATTTGGACATAGAATAAAGAATAAGAAGGGAAGTTGAAATTAAGAAGCACATGTAAAAATTATCATATTGTAAAACAAAATCTGAATAAATAAATTAAATATTTACAGCTGCATACTAACCCCAAAATTTCAACTCTGTTGGGATCGGAATACAGGAAAACTTAACGCTATTTGAATTCAACTACGTAGGTACCTAAGAACAAATGGTTACAAATTTTTGTAGGCAAAAAATGTGTACATAAATATAATTTTTTTTCACATTAAATTAAAAATAGGTATTTCTGTAATTGTTTAAAATAATTTCATGATATTATGGATAACTCATTTTTTTTCATAATCAGGTGTTTCATACTGTTCTTCTATTAACAAAACTCTAATACTAATGTTTTACTAGAATGTGAATTCTACTGCATTATTCTATAGCAAATATACAAAAATAAAAATTTACACTTATGATATTTACTGAAGCTACGGTGATCCTTTTATAATATTAAGTTATTTTCAAACAAATGAACTGTAAAGAGAAGTAGATTTTCTAGAGACGTTTACATTACTATATGCATTTGTATTTTTGTTTGTGGACAGCAATACATTAAAAATATTTTGTTGGATATATAAATTTCAATTTGACTTTGAAATAATAGCAATAGCTTTCTTTCTTCACTTTAAGAAACAGGCTGTATTTATTATAAAATAAAACTCGAATATGTGTCTAGATTGAGGCGTAAATGTGTGGTGTAAAATTGTGACTGTGTGTTTGAATCTGTATAGGTCGACCTTGTGTATTAGTATGTGTGTGTTAGTAGTGAAAATTTGCGTCTGATTTACCTTGACAATGGAGAGAATTGAAATGTACCATAAGGACCTTGTATGAGGACTGGTTGGCGCCTGTAGTTGGTGATAGAAGTGTTAGTATTGGTGTTGTTGACGGTGACGTTGCCTCCGGAGGACTTCGGCTCGATTCTCAGCGTGGTTGCTGTCTGCAATTGCTGTCCTTGGATTCTGTAACTTAAACATATTGTCAGAGAAAGTTCTAAATAAATGTATTTATTGTGTTTTACGGATAACTATTTCCTTTACTTTGGTTGTTCTTTAAATTTATAATAACAATGTTATTACTGTTCTGTGGATTAGCTCTCCCTCCATATTTAAATATGTTATTTAGTTATAAAATTCTGACTCAAATACCAAAATTGGTCTGCCTCTATTAAAATATTGATCAGTGAAAATATAAAATTATTCTTGTTACTCTGTGATGCCGTCACTATATTAACTTGTTAAATATTCTACAAAGAATAAATTTAATCAACAAATTACTGTTTAAATAAATTAATATAACCTACTGTGTGTGCATGTACCAGAATAGTTATTATTTTATTATTAAATTATTTTAATGATACCTATATATCACTGTGAAGATTACCTACTGTGTGTGTGCATGCCGGGATGTTTATTACTTAGTTATTAAATTGTAACTGAATATATGTATCACTGTGATAAGTATATTGGTTGTAGCATAACTATTATACAAATATGAAGGCTTAAGCAGTCAGGGGAAAATACCGATAAAAGAGAAACTACATAAGGGAAATACTCGAGGAATAGTAACATATTGTAACTAACAAATAAACGACAGATAGTGGACTCGAACACACAAATATACTGCACTCATGACTCATTTCAGAAGGGCGACCAGAGTACTCAGGTACCTGGCCATAGACAATGTGTCGCTTGCCTACCCCCACATTGACAAGGTCTCCCAACACATCCATGGACGTAGCCTATGGCCTGATTAGCCACAGCACCAGTAGGGCACAAAGGTGGTCTCTCTAGGGCAGGGCACCACTCCTCCCAGAGACCAAAATCGCATGTCACTAAGCGCAATTCGCCGATAGTAGAAAAGAGAAAGGAAGAAAAATTCCTTCTGAAATGAGTGACTTAACTCTGAAAACCTATATCCCGTTATGTCAAACAAATTGAAGAAAGGTTAGAGTTTAACATAACGAATATCATTCCAAGTGTACGAGTTATTATTATTTATGGTATCGGAAAGGGGATACCTATAACTGTACGTGCGGTTTATAGTTATAAATTTACTGTATGTGGATATCAATACTGCTTGTACTATTTTAAAATGCTATATTAAACTAATGTGTGCTCGACTGTGCATTCTTATTAAAATTGAATTATTATAATTACTGTCTGTTTCGTATTATATAATAAGTATGCTGTGATATATAAAGAGTGAATTATTAAACTGGTTACTTTATCCCATATCTAAAATGCTGAGTAAAAAGAAATAGTAAGTGAAATTACGTAAAGAAAAGTACGTATTCAAGAGAAATTACAGGACGAGCACAAGGGAAATATCGGCTCTCTATCTCACCATATAGGGGATCGAAGGCTAGTCGTACTCAGGTAAAACTGCCCAAAGATCAACCGTGTCGCAATCATTGACCCACAGCTGAAAGTCCAAACTGCTCCTACTGCCAGCTCGGCCAGTAGAGCAAAAGGGGCGGTCCCTCTACCCGCAGAGACCAAATTCGCACGCCGGACGCGCAAATCGAAAAGAAATTAAAAGAGAAGAAGGGATCTCCTAATGGTGAGGACTCACTCACAGTTCTAACACCCATTATATCACCCATCGCTGCTGCTGTAACAGATGTTTTACGTCTGCTACCTCAAGATTGGCTAAGTCCTGGACCACAGTTCTGAATGAAAATAACGACTCTCATTCTTAGTACTTGTGTTGCCTCATCTCTCTTAAGTGAAAGTGATAGTGAAAGGATAATGAAATGATGTAAAGTGGAATGAATAACTGAACATCTTCTAACATATGGGATTGTCACATAAAGTTAAGTTTGTCAACCTGGTTCGCAACACCGCTCGCCTCAAGAAGTTGGTTGCAGTGTTCGCTAGAGTTGCGAATTCCTCGTAAGTGGGCCGCCGCACTGCTGTGTGTGCAGGCGTGCGCGTGAACTGGAAGAAGCTCTCTATGAACTCTGCCTTCCGTATGGCAGCGAAACAGTAATATCATGTACTATTGAAAACAAATTAAATAACTGTGTAAAGCACAACGGCATTACATTCACAACTACCTGACTCGCATTAGCGACCAAACAACTGCTACTAAATATTTACTGTGTTTTAAAATTAATATATGTTTTAAATTTTATATTAAATGCTGAATGTGGTTATTAACTATTCTAATTAAATTACGTAATTACGGCACACACAGAGGAATAATTAAGTTGTAAATGCATTAAAATGTTATAAAAAGAAGGTTTGCAATAAATGTACTTAATTGTTTTAAATTGCTATAGTAACTGTATTATTAAATCTCAAAATCTATTTACTGGTTGAACTATTGAAATCATGTTTTAATGACAACTAAAATGGAATATTTGATTCTCATAATAATTTGTATGAACAAAAATTGTAATGTTATAATTAAGGAATTTCACTGGTTGGGTGGGTGGGGAAATTAATTCAATTAATTAAAGTTAATTAATTAATTGGGGGATGGAGGTTGATTTAAAATTGCTTGCTACTGAATTAATTTAAACATTCTATCATTAAGGTGGTTGGGTGGGGAAATTAATTCAATTAATCAAAGTTAATTAATTAATTCAGTTAATCAAAGTTAATTAATTAATTAATTGGGGGACGGAGACTGATTTAAAATTGCTTGCTACGGGATAAATTTAAAAATCTAACATTGGAGTTTTGTCTTTATATTTATACTAGAATTTACAGGTGGATGGGTGGGGAAATTTATTAAATTAACAATTAGTTTAATTTTAAGTTGATTAATTTGGGGGCATGGTGGCTTGGCTATGAGAGGTGAGGAGCAAAAGGCGCCTGCACCATTGTTACAAACTGATTTATTTTGTAAGTCGTTATTATATTGGGGGTTCATAAGTTATTATTAGTTTGGGGGGTTTCACTCAAATGGTAGCTATACTGTGGGTTTATTTAGATGTTAATTAGGACTAATGACTTTAAGACGGTTGTGGTTAAACGGGCATTTACTATACTACAATGGCAGGTACTCTTGAATACAAAATAGGTTACAAAGTGTTCTATTTATTTAGGAGGGGAGCGCAATATTACTGATTATTAAGTATTATATTAAGTTTAGAGTTGCTGCCACATAACTAAATCTGACGACCTTACCGAAGCTGGTTTGATGAGGAGATGGCATCGACGAAAGAGCATGCACCCGCCGGGGCTCGAGCCCGAGTCCCTGGCGGAGGACAGCACTGCTGTTGATCTTATGAGTCCTTGTGGACGACCGCTCGACGACAGCCGACAGACAGACCCCGTTTGCTTGGTAACAGCGCCATATATCGGCATGCTTGTCCTGGATATTGAGCAACTACGAGGGGGGTGAGGTGAGTCGCTGTCTTCTGTGGTTTCCCAACGTTGACCTGATTGCCGCTCGGACGTCTTGCTGTCCGGCTTGCCAGGCAATATTGCAACAATATGAAACGGTGAACACCTGTTAGTACAATTTAACATCATCTACAAAACAGAAACAAAACAGTGCACATAAGCCAGTCATGGCTGATGTCCATGTAACTAAGTTTTTTTCCGCCAAGGGCACATTATCAAGGCACTCTTCTTCACAGCGAGTATTGTGTCAACATCCTTGAATAGTGAGAAGGGGGGTAGCTGGCATGTCAGCATCTTCTACGTTTTTCGAGGTCTGCTGCCACAGCTGAGTTCACAGGGGCCTGCTGCGTTACGTAATGAACAGGCGCGAAACTTTCTAGCAGCGTTTGTTTTTAGCACTTATTTTACTTGTGGTACATGTGTCTGTACACATAACACATCTTGCCAATTTTTTTTAAGAAAGAACTTCTTTTATCATCAGGATCTTTATCTTCTAAAATCACATATGCTTTGTTTCATTTGCTAATAAAAATGTAGTCGTGATCTTTTGCTGTCAGTTCTCGTTTAGCTTTAGGGGCTGTATTGTCACAAATTTCTATCTCTTTACATTTCATCTTGTTCAATGAGTTCTTCTGCAGTGAGTTTTACATGTGAAGTGATCAGTTTGTTGGCATCTGTTGCATCGAGCTCCTCAAACCAAGTTTTTTCAACTATTTCAACTACTCCCTCTACTACTTCTTCCCATAGTTTCTTAACATGCTGAAAATCTTTGAATTCTTCTCTAAAAGAAGGAATTATCTTATTCCAAACAGTACTAAGATTCCGCACTCTTGCTTCCATAGAAGTTAATGCATCTGACGTCAACAATTTCTGGAAATCGTTTCTACTTTTCAAAATGGTTCTCACTTTATATTCTTTTCGTCCGAAGGTATGGCTGTTCACATGGTTATTAGAGCGCTGAATATTGTATTTACTGGATTGTAGGCCGACACTGAACGTAAGCTGGCCCCTATATTTCAGAATTTAAAAAAAAAGGAAGTATATGACAACAATTATATGATCTTTGAAAGAACTGTGCAATGGGAGTGCATGACTTGATTCAATTTCTTGGACGTACTCCATTGCAAATTTGTAATGGAGTACGTACAAGAAACTGAATCCAGTCACAACAATTACAAGTCAAATTTTGAAGGTCCCGCGCACTAGAGGATAATGATAATAACAGAGTTTTACGGCCCTTTAACCTTTCAGATCTTTAGAACCTATGATGATTTTGCTTACCGCCTGCCAGACAGACACAATTGAACGGAAGAGGTTGACAAGAAGTAGGTAAACAAGTGGGCGACTATGCTGAATGGCCATGCTGCCAAGTACAGCTTTAACTTTGTAACACTAAACGTAATCGCTAATGCCTCTTTATCCATCTGCGAGTAGTTCCTCTCCTGCTTGTGAAGCAGGCAGGACCCAAATGCAATTGGTCTCTCTCTACCATCCTCACATTTGTGTGCTAACACTGCCCCATAATCTTACTTCGAGGGATCACAAGTCAGCACGATGGGTTTGCGTGGATTGTAGTGAGCTAACACTGTGTTTGGTTACAACAGTGCTTTAGAGGCCTGAAATGCTGCATCATGCACTTCCAACCATTCCCAGTCCTGTCCGTGGTATAGTAGCCGATGTAATGGTTCTGCAATTTTTGCCTTATTGCAAAGAAACCTGTCATAAAAATTTAACAGTCCCAAAAATGCCTGTAGCTCTTTCTTGTTGATAGGTGACGGGGCCCCATGAATGGCTTTGACCATCTCCCGACGCATCCCCATGCTATCTACTCGGTACCCCAGGAACTTCATTGATGTGGCCTCAATCACACACTTCTCTCTCTTCAACCGTAACTCTGCATCCTCGATGCTTCCCAGCACCTGGTGTACCTGCTGCCACTGCTGGTTCTCTGTTGCCCCGGTGATCAAAATATCTTCCAATAGCACCACTACTCCACGTATTCTATCCCAGCAACAGAGTTACCATCAGCCACTGTAATATAGACATGGCATTACAAATACCAAAGGGTAACCGTTGCACCTTAAATAACTCTTTCATGGTGTTTATCCTTACAATTTCTGATGTAGCCTCATCCACTGACATTTGTAGGTAGGCTTCTGCTAAATCCAGCTTTGAGAACACCTTCCCTCCAGCTAAATATACATGCTCTGCTGCAGCCTTCCGAGACGGCCACACATGCTACCGCGTCCACAGTTTATCGCCGGTTTGATAATTTATACGACGCTCTATAGGGTAGATAATACTAATTTTGAAGGTTTTCCTATCAATGCTAAAGTGCTCAAATGCAAATTTTGTGGCAAAGAATCAACGTTAGGGGAGAAGATTCAACAACATTTGTGTGCCTTAGATGTAGCCTCAAGCAGAACAAAGCGTTAGCGATTTTCACAATGACTGACTTTGAAATGCTTACGAAACTATAAGGACAAAACAACGTGTCACCATCCTATCAACTCTGCAGGAAGCAGTGAATTGCCTCGTTTCACAAGTAACAACTCTACAGAATGATAACTGCATCTTAAAAGCACTAGTTGATGACCTGAGGAAGGAGCTTCACATTTTAAGGGGCAATTTTGGTGGTAACAGCGGCAATATTATTGATAACATTAATATCAATAACTCCCCAGTTTGCACAAAAAAAACCTTCAGTCAGGCTATTAAAAATCAACAAGCTAGCCACCCCCAGATGTCTTTAAGTCAATGGTAAAGATGTCACCAAGCCTTCGTCTAGTCAGTGGAATACCAAGACCAGTCAGCCACACGAGTCGAGCCAGCAGTTCATCAAAGATGACACCTTCACAGTTGTAAACAAACTATGTTCACAAAAACTTGTATCAAAGGACAACACCCAGCATACAAAAACCAACTCAAGCCAACTCGATGCTTGCTACACCACATCCTTGAAAATTGTTGCGAGCGAAACTCCTCTGCATACAAAATCCATATTTGTCACCAGATTCGAACCTACAGTCACCAAAATAAAAATTACTTATTATATTCAGTCCAAAGTTAACATAGACTACATCAAAGTAGCTCGTCTCTAAACAAGGCACGACTTCTATGCTTAATTTTACATAGGAGTGGCAGAAAAAGATTTTGGTGTCATCTACAATCTAGTTCTGGCCATCAGGCATTCTCATCATCATTTTCGAAGGTCCACTCAAGAACGAAGAACTATTTTTCCTACAGTAACCAACACAGAGAGCTCTCCCACCTTAGAAGTATCCGGCAGGAATAACACGCCATCCAAGTCATGAAGTTCTGGTTCGGTGAGCGGTACGTACAAAAAATCAAGATAATCGCCACAAATAAACAGTTTTCAGTTTACTATAAAAATGTGCGAGGGCAGTTTACCAAAGCTACAACCTTTGCAGAAAACACGTTAATAGACAACAGTACTGAGACGTTGCTAAACAACATAAGCCTTAATTTGCACTATTTTCCCACATATTACCTAATCTCTAGATCTGATAGCGATCCAAATTTAACCTCAAAATCCATTGGTGGCAGCATCCTCATTGGCTTGAAGACTTCATTTCCAAAATCCGCAATCAGTAATTATAGCAAATTTTTTAATATTCTTAAATTGCTTGACTGATTGTTACTTAAATATATGTTAAAAGTTTAACTGCAATGCTTTTATTATAGTGCAAAGTAACTAGAATTGATATTACTGTAACAAATTTCACCTTTTTTCTTTTCAGAATTTCATACGAGCAAAAAATAAAATAATTCAATATGGCGACTGATGCCGAGCCTTAAATCTTTGAAACAGGACAGCAACCCAATCACCACAATAAAGATGAATAATGAACATATCACTGTTCCTCAAAAAATTTCTGATCAATTTTCACCCATGTTCCTATCCCACTGTCTACCCAGTACATATTTGCGATAGATTAGTAAAATTGAGCATTAAAATGTTAAAATTCTCCTCCTTCTGTGAACCTGATACAATATCTGATTTCATAGTCAAAGGCTGCTCAGTTATATTAATCCCCGTATTAAGTAATATTTTTTCCACAAGTATTCAAACCAGAATTTACCCCTTGCTCTGGAAAGAAACCACCATCATTCCAATTCACAAAAAGGGGAACATCCACAACCTCAACAACTATTGACCAACCTCTCTTATGTACCTTTTTAAAAGTATTCAAAAAATTTTACGCAAGCATCTATTGTTCCATACACAAAATATACTTATTCACTAACAACGTGGATTCACCCCCTTAAGTTCAACAGTATCCAATTTAGCATAAATTTTGTGCCCTATATATCATGATGTCCTCTCGCATAATCAAATTGATGCTATTTACTTTGATTTATCCAAAGCCTTCGATACAGTAAATCACCAGATTCTGATCAAAAAATTAGAAGCAATTGGAATTGCATCAAAATATTTTCCAGTTACTTATCCAACCAATATTTTTCAGTTAAAATGAAAGATAAATCCTCTATTAAACTCTCAGTTACATCCAGAGTCCCGCAAGGCGGTTCACTTTTCCCCTCTTTTATTCTTAATATTTATTGACGACATAACCCAGCATATCAGCCACTGAAACAAAATAGTAATTGCTGATGATTTGAAAATATCCCTCAAGATCTCATAACCAACTGACAGTAAACTATTGCAAGAATATATTAACAATACTGAAGCTTGGTGCACAGTAAACAAAATGAAGATCAATGCAAACAAAACTAATTCTATATCCTTTTCCAGAAAAAGAAACCTTGTTAATTATGCTTACAAAGTTGATAACATCCATAAAACAATGTGAATATGTCCGAGACTTCTGCCTCCTCCTTGATAAAAAATAACATTTTCACCATCATGTTGTATTTCTTAGAACCTCAACAGCGTGTCAGGTCTATTCAAATTTATCACTAATGCTGCCTCAAACTGTGACTTAACCATTAGCACAAATCTTTGTGAAGTACGTACTAAATTTGATTAATTGTTCAACTATGTGGAATAACATCACGTCTACCGATACTAATATATTAGAAAGAAAACAAGTAAATATCAAACAATACATATTTGACAAGTTCCATACCAACATACATTTTACTCCACTATCAGAATGAAGAAATATGCTTGATGCCCCTTTCCTGCATACAGTCTTAGCAAACAAAATTACTCTCCCGAAATTTTAAGTAATGTCAGTCATAAAATTGCTGCAATCTGTCAATGTCCCATCAACATTATAACATCACATACTACAACAAATGACATAGTTTATAGAATTACTATAAATTATAATAAATATTCTAAACAGCGTGATTATAGTACTCCATCACTAATTGACTGGTGGGCTACGCCCACTACAGAAAGCATTGTCACCCATCTGTGTCATCATCAATATACAAGGCAAACATGCAAGGAAACTTGTGGCATTGAACAGGGGGAATTGTGGCTGTACTGTGTTAGAATTTAACCACGAACTTAACCATGAACGGACGTAAGTGCTAGGAAGTGGCGACTGTTGTGGTAACAGTCAATGATGCTGTCTGAACACCTGGCCAATGTTACAAGATGAAGGCTTGTGTGCTAGCCTTCTATATGAAAATTCCCTTGAGTATATACATGCTGATGCTAGGACATCACACCTTAGTAGCCTTGGTTCAATGTCTGATGATGCCAGGGAATCACATAATTTGCCCTTTTGAAAAAGATGTGACATCCATAAACAGATATTTTAAGAAAAAATCAGATATAGGTGGAATAAGCCAAGTCTCCGTTAAAGTTGGTTCGACTATACAGTCGAGAACACGAAAGTGTGTCTAAGAAGATGTAGCGTCTATCAACTTCGACGGAAGTTGTTCCGGTTGACTGTAGTCTTCTTCACAGGAGACCATCATATTCTTAAAGTAATGAAATTGCTTTAAAGTATAAATGCAAATAATTCGTAACATGGAAAATAACAAGGTAAATAAGTTGCTCTTCTCTTAGTTCATTTGTAATAAGCAACAATTAGAAGGGAATTCGGACCAATTCAGCCTCACTCACATAATCCACTTGATTACATAAGTCATCTTGAGGTGCAGTCTGAAATAAAAAACACAAAACCCTTGAAATTATATTGATATACATTATCATCTGATATCCACTACATTCTTCAGTTGTTTGCAGTCTCTCACTTATTCGTCTCTTGGTTATATATAAAATGTTAAAAATGTTGTACATCTACCTGACAATATTATGTATATAGATATGTATTTTATTATGTATTCTTTTGTTAATTAATGAATATAAAATGAAGTAACCACTAATCTTTAAATTATAGTAATAATTACATTTATATCTTATATGGAGTTTATCATTATACTTTTAAATTTTAAATTCTTGAGATGTGAGCTTGCTACATGTTGACTTCTAGTGTAGTGTAGTTTTGACATTAAGTGTTGCAATTCAATATTACCATCATTGATACTAGGTAAATCAACCAACAGTTACTGCAGAATTAATCAAATTCCTTTCGTCATCAGTCAACAATGACTTAACTTGAAGAAATTTTACTTTCTTTACATCATATTTTAGAACTGTTTCTTTATTGCTGCGTGGCAATAATTTTAATTTATCACTTAAAAGTACACAACTGCTTACCTTGGACATGACCCCCTGCGTCGAGATCCACTCCTCCACCATTTTAGAACCACCGTCTCCATCTGGGCAAACTTAAGTTATTTTGAATATTTGTAGTACAGAATAAATCCAGCTTACACCATCCACTGATCGTATGAACAAGGTTGTAAAAATTTTACCTTGTACTTCTCTCTTACACGATAAAGGATCGTGGTTAGGTATTGTTAATATAAAATCAATCAAACAAAATCTCTATTACTGAAAATGTAGGAGGGACATCTGCCGGACAGACCACATTGTTTCCTCTTTACATTTATTTGTATCTGATATGGACATCAATGCATGATATTGTCTGTTTTCTGAGAGGGCAATATATGGATGGCTGGGGATGACGTAACTTAAATTTCTTTCATTGACCGGAAAAGGATAAGGTTGAAAAAATTTTAAAATATCTATTCATTGTTTTTAACTAGAACTCAGTTATCACTTGGATACTTACATCTGTGGCAAGAGCATGGACAGTACTAATTTCGTAATAGTTATAAACATGATCTGGTTCCATTCCCACAGTTAATATCTTATCAGCCGGAAGTTTAAGAGCTATTTATTCAAGAATTGAGGACAGTTTAGTAGGTGAAAGCAAGGTTGACGGTAATCTACCTGTCCCTATAGTAGCCTATCTAATTAAATTTTTATGTTATTAACCTCTTGTTTATAAATTCGCAACATGAATTACATCTCGCTTACCAGCTTGTTGAGATGTAGAATCTTCCCAAAATGGATTATTCTACTCTCAAAGCTTCGTTCACATGTTTGTAACTTGTCACTTAGTTGTTCTGCTAGTGATTCTATAGTATTTGCATTGTGTTTTATCTTAGCGTTTAAAACCTTTCATGAATGTTAAATGATGTTTCGCAACATGTGTCAAATTTTCCTGTCTGTCTGCTAACTCCTTCGTGGTTTTATTAATATGCTCATAATCATTATTTGTCAAAGTTCCAAATAAAATTATCAAAATATCGCCTCCTATGTTTATCAATCCTCGTTTTGCTCTAAAAGGTGAGTTAGGAAAAATTGACAGCAGTTTGTGAAATCCCTCATCCAATTGTTCTATTAATTCCTCAATCACGTAGATTTCATCAAACGAATGTGTTATGGGGATGTGATATTTTTACGTTAACTATATATCCTATTGGAACAACTCGTCCCCCCCCCCTGTATTAGACTGAACTGTTCTTTGAAATCTTTGATAACTGCATGCAATTCTCTGATAGGAAGTTCTAGTACAGTCGTCCACTTGTCACCAGTTAAAAGAACATTGTTCTCCTGTAGCAATATCACGCCAGCACCGATGATGTGATCTGCGCTAACTAACATATTTTGTAGTATTATCTTACAAACAAATTAATTAATAACTTTCATCATTATTTGTAGCTATTGCTCCTTCTTCAAGAGATAAGTTTCCTATCCTTGAATGCAAGTTACATTTATCCCAGTCTTCTCGTAATGTTTCTTTTATGTTGTTTCTGTAATATTTGGAAGGTTCCCAAATAGTTGATTCATTAGGAGTATCATCACTATCTATTTCGAAACTCTCATTACTAGTATCATTTTCAACACTAATCTCCTCAACCTCTCCTATTTTCCATATTTCCCTATCTTCCTCAATTTCATCTAGATTTGTTAGTATCGGGTGTGACAAAGGCCATATATCATCTTCCTTTTCAGCAATTTGATCAACATCCGACTCACTCGAGTCATCCACTTTGCTTTTTTCCTTAATTGTGCTTTTTACTTTTTTTATCACAAATTTGGTCGCCCTTTTTACTATGTTTCGAGTTAGCTTCGAAATATTTTGCTACTTTTAATCTATCGCTATGTACAATATATTTTTCTTTTATCTAATGAAAGCTTATAAGTGACATCACTTAATTTCCTCAATACCCGGTAGGGTCCTGACCAATACTTATGTAACTTTGAAACTGTACCTTTATTTTACTAGGGGTATATAGATACGCGCTGTCGTTTTCCTTAATTGTAGGGAGTTAATATTTGATATCGTAATTTTCTTTCTACTTATTTGTCGCTATGTGGTTTCTGTTCTGCACAACCTTGTATGCTTCACTTATTGTGTTGTTTAAAATTGTTACATGATCACTTACTGAAATACCTCCTTCTGCATGTGCAGTGTGACTACTCAGGTCATATAAAGGTAGTAATCTAATTTCCTTACTGTATAGTAAAGAGTGTGGACTGAATCCCACAGCAGAATGGGGTACTGTCCTATATGCATGTACAGTGTAAAGTAAGTACTCTTCCCAATTTCTGCCATACTCATCGACAAAGTGTGAAATCATATCTGCTAACATTCTATGTAACCTTTCAATGCGACCATTACACTACGGTCAAAATAGAGTAATTTGTAATTTCTTAATTCTTAACAGTTTACACGTTTTTGCCATTAACTTTGAATTAAAGTTATGTCCTTGATCTGTTAATAAATTTTCTGGACAACCATGTCTTAGAATAATGTGATGCGCAAAATATTTTGTTTTTATTTCAGCTGTCTTGGTCCACAATTGGTATACCTTCGCAGTAACGAGTAAAATAATCAATAAAAGTTAAAACATACTTGTTTCCTAATTCACCGTTCTTAGATAAAGGACCCAAAATATGTAATGATACTAACCGAAAGGGTGCTGTAACCTCTGGTAGTTTCCCTAGGGGTGCATTTACAGATTTACTACCTTTTCTAGCAATGCAATTGTTGCACATGGCTAGGAATTTCTCTGCTTCTATACATAAGGTAGGCCACTTATATAAATTTTTCAATAATCGTTGCGTACATTTTACTCCCTGATGCGCTGAAAAAGGGGTAACACGGTGATGACTGATTACTTCATTAACTAATGATTTAGGAATATCTATGAGGACATTATTGTTTTCCACTTTACGTAAAATACCCTTCATGTCAACAAAATATTTTCCTTTATTATTTCCCTCTTGTATTTTCTGTCATATTTTATCATTATTTTGAGCTTCTAAGATAACTTCTGTAGACAGAATTTTACTTACAGCAGTCACCATTTGTGACAGGCAGTCAGCATTTAAATGCTTTTTCCCTGGCTTATGAATTACTTTATAGTTAAACTTTGGCAGCTTAAGTGCCCACTTTGTCTCGAACTTGGATCTTTAAAGTTCAAAAGCCATTTTAGCACAGCGTGAATAGTTACCACCACAGTAAATCTTCTACGATACAGATATGCCCTGAAATACTTAACTCCAAACATTAATGCACAAAGTTAACATTCAACTGTACTATAATTTCTTTCTGCAGAATTCAATTGTCTACTCGCATAAGTGATTGTCTTGTCAATTTTTCAACTGCGGCGACTCTGCTCCTATAGCATAACGCTAGCATCTGTACGGACGATGAATGGTGTTCAAAAATCCAGATAAGCTAAAACTTTACATGAAATAAGTTTATCTCTGAAGGTGTTAAACACAGTTTCTTGTTAATCTCCCTAATGAATGGCCTCATCTTTCTTAGTCAATTTGGGTAAATGGCGTGCTAACTTAGCAAAATTAGGTAAAAATTTTTGGTCATACGAAAACAATCCCGCTATGGAACAAACTTCATTAATATTTCTTGGTCTAGGAAGTTACTTAATTGCTCACAATTTCTTTGGGTATGGTTTTACTCCATTAGAACTAATTATATGACCTAAATATTCTACTTTATCCTGCACAAACAAACATTTACTGTGTTGAATTTTAAGGTTCACATGCTCAAGTCTCTTTTCAAGACATTATACATGCTGTAAGCATGTTCCTTTGCAGTATTACTAAATATAGTAATTTCATCTAAGTATACCTGAGCTTGTGTGCCTAGCAACCGAACTAGAAAATAGTTTTTCGTAATCTTTTCAAATGTGGCTGGGGCATTACACAACCTGAAAGGAAGTCTATTAAACTCATATTTCCCCATAAATGTTGAAAAACTCGTCTTCTCCTTATCACTCTCCTCTAATTACATTTGGAAATGGCTACTTACTAGATCTAACGTTGAGAAAAATTTAGATTAGTGCAATGTGTATAACGTCTATGTTATGTTAAGAAGATGGTACGGATCTAATTTTGTAAAAGAAATCGATTTCCGGTAGTCCACACAGAAACGTACCTTAAATGAACCAACTTTATTCCTCAGTTTAACCACGACGATGGGAAACTTCCAAGATGACTTACTTTCTGAAATTAAACCTTTATTCAGCATATCGTTAACTTGAGCTTCCAGTACTGGCTTCAGTGCATGTGGAACTTTACAAGGATTCTGTTTAATTGGTCTTGCATCGCCAATATCTATTTTGTGTTTCAACAAACTTTGATGTCCTACATTATAACTATTTTTTAACTGGAACACATGTACAAATTCGATCAGAATTGAAAACATTGTATCAAAATCATCTTTACATAAATATTTCAACTATTCTCGCACTATATTTTCTATCTCTTTGGCCTTGTTGCGTGGAAATATTTTCTTCCTTTCAATTTTTATGTTTGTCTTATCCTTATTATAACACGTGTCACATTTAAAGTTCTGTTGAAAGCGTTGCATCAAATTCTAAGTTAAGCGGCCATTTTGGTATCTTACAATTTTATAAGTCTCTTTCACAAAAATTTTCGCTAACATTTTCTTGTTTTTCATACTTCTTACTTGAGTCGGTGTTTCTAACCTGATTCAGGTTCCTCCTTTTTCTTAATTCATCTTGTCTACTTGATGGTTGAAACGACAGTCTGGGTCATTCTTGATTACCTCACCTAACACTTTATGCTTATTTCTCTCATTATGACTCTCACAACTCAAGGAAGTTATTCTAGCTTCGGAACAGGAAAGTGGACAATCTTTCCTATCATTAGGGTCTAAGAGGTGTGTAAGTCTTGATATTTTTCGGACCAGGTTCCGAAACAACATCCAGCTCTTTGGAACTGGTTCTTGGTACCGGTTCCGGCGGACCAAATGGGTCCGGCCGTCTGGCTACGTGCTAGACGATTCACGGTGCTACTCTCATAAAATTCAAATGTGTTGTGTACTGATCATAAAATGAAACAACCAGCAAACTTATATTATCCTGATTCCCGTCACTTTCACCCATCGCAAAACAAAATTTTTTACAGCTTGTTAAAGCCAGGTAGAAAAATTAAAATTGGTTAAAATAGATAGGTTCGCATGCATACAAAAGTAAGGTTATACTGTTATAACTGCACAAGTTTTGTTCCAGTGGAGAAACTTGCATAAGTATAATTTGCATATGAAAAAATTTGCTGGATTTAATACATAACATTTTAAAGATAATGAAAAGGTAAAACTTAATTTTTCAGTCGTGATGGAAGGGTGTCGGAACTTCTCGCAACAGTTCAGTTCCGGACATTGAATGATTCCGGCATGTGGACTCAGCCCAATAACTGTAATGCACAACAGGGCAAATGGCCGGGATTTTTTAATATACTTTTTCCGATTACAATTAGGCTGTAGGCCATTAATACATAAATTTACACGCTGTTTAATTACATAGGTTTTGTTTTGCAAACTATTCATAATGTCACCATCAAAAAGAAGTGTAGTGTAGATTAACTTTACAGTCCTGAACAAAAATTTGAACTGCCACATATTACTATTATTAAATTGGATAACTTTGCATTTCCAATCACAACACTAGCATAGCAGTAGAGCAGATTAGTTCTAGTTCTTCTGTGGAGCTAGACATGTAGCACGAGTTTGATTTCATCGAAACAGTTGCACATATATGGTTCCCTTCTTCGCCGAAACACGAAACTTTGCGCACACACAACTTACCATTCCCCTCTCCTTTAAATAAAATTTCTACATTACTTTTCACCCACACCTCCCAAAATGATCAAGGGTCAATTTTCCTCCTTTCCTTTTTCCTTCTCCATTTCCAGCCCCATTCAGTTCCAGTTCCGACATGGAGCTGGAGTTGGTACGCGAGTTGGTTTTGATAGAAACAGTTCCAGCATATTTGGTTCTACCACTGTCGGGTCACGAAGCAGCGAATGCACCTCCAACCTTTCCCCTCCCCTCTTCATTATTTACGCCTACTACATTTCTTGTCTCCTCTTCTTTCCGCTCCACACCCAAATCACGTGTCATAATTCTTTCTGTATCTTCAATTTGCCTGTGCGTAACCTGCTACTTCAGGTCCGAGCGGATTTGGTTCCATTTAAAATGCGGAACTACGTCCACCACTCCAACAAGTGATCCAGTTCCATGGATCCGTATCCATCTGGACCTACACACCTCTATTTGGGACTTCAGTGAGGATTTTTCTCCGTGGTTCTGTGCGTGATGTGTTACCTCTATTAATGATATCATGATGAGTTGTGATAAGCTGAGGTACATCCTTATGACCCGAAACATAGAGGTTCTCTCTTTTGTGATCTAATACGCTGTTGGTTGATCCTAATTTACCACTTTCATAGGTACCTAGACGGTTCTCCACACCATTTCCAGGACTCATCTTACTGAGCCCACACTTAAGTCATGAGACAAACACGAGTAGTTTTTGTTTTTTTCCTTTTTCACCCTCATGTTTACTGAGGTTCTTACCAGTAAGAATATTACTTATTGCCCTTGCTACAGGAACGCCTGGTACATTTGTCAGTGTAGGTTTGATAAGAAGCAGTTTCGAGCAAGCGTCCTCGCTCGACACATGCGAAACAACTTCGACTATCCTTTCGACTTCAGTGACAGAACCATTTCGTTCCTCAGCTTTGACTCTCAATACTGGTCTTGAATAAATGATTTGGAACCTACTTCAGAAGTGGCCAAGTTCTCAACTCATTTCACTCCATCCTTATTGAGAAAATTAATGCACAAACTGTATGGATTATGGTTGGTAGCATCTATTAAATAAATTATTAAGTTTTTAAAATCGATTCTGGCGTAATAATCTCAAAGGAAGTCTGTTCCAAATAGGCCATCAAAAGGTAGTTCTAACAAGCATATTTGCAATTGGTATAGGTAACATTGTCCATTCAACCACTCTTCTGTTGTCTGTGTACTTATGTTCTGGAGAGCAAGTCCAGTAATGCTTTTTGCACCTAATTTAGATTTGTATATGATACTCTTGCTGACGGTAGGTCGAACAAATGAAACATCAGAGCCATTATCTATCAGGAACAAGTGAGAGTGGCCCTCAACAATTACAGAAATCACTGTATTGTTCTCCCCAATGACTGTTATTAGTGCAGTATGGTGCCCGGAGTCGACACCCAGCCCTTCCCGTTTGGGTGACCACAGCTAAAGCTACTTCAAGGTGCACTGGAATCATTGAATCTTGACTCGTTTGGGCGCTGAAACTGTACAGCACTCTCCAGCAATATGGTCAAATTTTCCACAATATTAACATTTTATACAGCTACTTTTCCTTCCATTGTCGGAACTCATGCTCTTGGGAGGAAAATCTACTTCCGATCTAATATTAAAACTCTCGTTCAAACCACGGTAGCATGAGTTCGGTCTTCAATATCCTTTGCTCACGGAATCCCTTGTGCCAATATGTGTGTTACCCCGTGCTACACTTGTCTGCTTAGAGACTATGTTGTATACTTACTTTCTCCTAACTGATGAATAATCTGACTTTGCTCTTCTCTCCTGGTGATACTTTGTGGTTTCTAATGCGATGGCTGTCTGTTCTGCCTTGTCCGTCATCTGTGGTAACTTATATATTTGCTGTAAACCCACAGAACCCTGCAACTCATCAGTGAATGCAGCTAACAAATGCCTCTCTGCTTCCTGATTCAATTTTTCTTGTTTATCAGGCTCTTCTTCCTTTTGATTTTGAACTGTTTTCTCGCATAAATTTCTTCATCGGTCAGCAAATGCCTGAACATTTTCTCCTCCTCTCCATCTCACATTGTTTTAACATATAGCAATGAAATTTTAGAGGCTGACATTCCTGAAATGTCTCATTTAAATCCTCCTTATAATTTAAAATATTATGTCACCCTTAAGACGCAGGCAAATGCTGATAAATCTGTGTGCTAGTCCTTCAAATTTTATTTTAACTAACATTACTTTTTCTGCATCCATCCATCTACCTACTGAAATTGCGCTTTCTAGACTTTCAATTAATTTGTGTACAGGTGCATATCGCTTTTCTACTGACCATTACTCAATTAATGATACCACTGATAAATATTTTCCATGTACAGGGATCTGTGCTTGTCCTCCACCAGACTAATCTGTTCTCGGTGGTATAGACATGTTGCTATTATTTATTAACTCTTAGAAATGTAAAACTGAATAACAATGATGTATTTATTCTCTTAATTCTGAAAGTGGGACCCAAGTTTTGCGATCATTAGTACTTTTTTTTGGTATGTCATACTGTGACCTAACCTCTTTAGGAATGATAGTAAGCTTTTCTTTAACTATTGCAACCTTTTCTTCTTGTCTTCTACTCTGAGAAGAACTAAGGACTATCTCACTTTTTACTTATCGTAAGCCAGAGGGCTGTATTGGAGGCTGAGCACTTATTACAGTACCTAACATCTCGATTTCAAACCTGATATACTCAATTAGAAGGTATAAATCTTTCCACCAAACAAACCTCAATCTCTGGGACAACACGTCCTGATGAGCTATCATAATCATAAACATGGTATGCAGGTGTCTGGGAATCTTCTCTTTGGTTTCCCTTTAAAAGCTATTTATAATACTGAACCCGTTCGTAAAGCCTTTGAGTTTTTTCCAGAAAGGCTCAACATGTGCTAAGTTAAATGATGTGTGTATCCTGAAAAACTTTTGAATCAAATTATACAAATAATCCTCTAAACCTTTTAGTGCTTCGTCACCTGAAGTTAAAACAACAATAATAGCTAAAACTGTAAAATCTGTAACTATACCTTCCTTTTTACTGAGAAATAAATGTCATTACTTTATAAGCTAATGTTGTAATATACAACAAAGAAAGGGTGCTGACTCTAAGTAACTTTGTTGTACTGAACCCTAATCCAAGTTCGTGGAGTTACGTCTTTCAAATCTAGAATGCAGTTAACAATGCCATTTTTTCTGTTGTCAGCTAGACAGTGTAATTATTCTACATTAAAATGATATGAACACTTAAAATAACAGTGTTTGTTGTAATTAGTGTAGTTGCCACGATTGCAAAATATCATATTTGAATTATCAAGTGTTATTCTAAGAAATCTAAATAAATGCTTCTGGATACGTCATAAAATCACAGTCAGCAACATTCCTGGGAGCAATAACTATTTCACGATTTGTATTAAGTGCATTAAAACAATTTTCGTAAATTTTAACTTCCTAAATCCTGGCCCTTAATTTGACATAAAAATTCTAAAACCCTTTGCAGTAGGTGGCATATGTAGCCGTTTGGAACATAATCCCATAAGCAGCCACCATTGTTACGTCTGTGAGTGGTTCAGACACAAAAAAAGATAGGTAACATGCAAAATATTTCAAAAGCTATCTCAACAATAAACACTATGCAAACTTAACACACAGGTTACAATTAATTACTTGTTTGTGGAGCTGAAGTAGTCACGCTTAAGCTAATTAATGTGATTAAATAACGCATCGACACATCAATAGCCTTTATCTTTATTCCGTCTTGGAACACAACAACAACACTACATAACTGCCAATTTTCAGCCCAAAACTGTCTCTTTGGAGCCTGGCCCCTGCTCTGTTGCTTGAAGCCATGGGATTGGAACAACCCTCCAGATCGTCAGGACTGGTCCGCAGCACTGATGATGGTGCCCCTGGTGAGGGTGTTTCGAACTCCCCACTCACATCAGCTGTACCCAATGGGGTAGCGTCTGCTACTGAGAATCCCTTGAAACCCTCTTCTGGAAGGGGTTCTTCAACTGCATGGCCATTGTTAGCCCCAGATTAATGCTGCCAATGCTCCCGACGCGTATGAAGAGACTCTTGGTTGGACTCGTCCACATGCCATGCGCAAAGCTGATCCGCGTGGCAACGCACCCATTTTCCTTCTGTCGTCAAAACTCTATATGAGACTGGAACAGTTATCTCCACCACTACTGGAGGCAACCAAAGTGGACCTCTTCCCAAACTCTTGACATAGACTGGGCCCAAGGAGGCAGAGATCCTAGGTCAGTATGCAGAATGGAGGTACCAGGCTTGTACCACAAAACAAAATTGTACCCACTTAACATATTGCTCCAGCGTAGCGTCCTCAGGGAGATAATATTGGGCGTAGGCTTATCTGTCATAAACAGGCCCAACAATGGCGTATGGTCAGTTATAATTTCTACATTTCTGCCATACAAATAATTATGGAATTTCTTCACCCCTGTTGCAATACTTAGCGCTTCCCGATCAATCTGAGCATTTTTCCTCTCAGCGGGTGACATTTTTCTGGAATAGTAATTAATGGGGGCTTCTCCGTAGTCACTCGGTTGGCTTAACACAGCCCGATGCCATACTGTGATGCATCACATGTCAGGAAGAGAGGTTCTTGTGGGTCATAGTGGGCCAATAATGATTCTGATGACAACAAATCCTTGGTGGCAGCAAAACTCTGTTCATGCATGTCTGTCCAAACCCATTTGGAGGTTTTGTCTAACAGCCAATGAAGTCTCTCTGCCAATGAGGCCTTGTTAGGCAGGAATTGGTGATAAAAATGTAGCAACCCTAGATAAACCTGCAGTTCTTCTCTATTTCTAGACGCAGGGGCCTCCTGGATGGCACGGACTTTGTTAGGTGATGGCTGAATGCCATTCTGGTTCACCGCAAACCCCGAAAAGAGACAGATGAGACCCCCAGAATGTATTTCACCTTTTTGTCACGAACAACTATCATGGAAACGTTCAAACACTTGAGACCCAGGGTGGTAACGAGCTTGTCCCTTGACTCAGCCTTAACCAAAATGTCGTCAAAATATGGCACGACATCTTCCATACCTGTCAACAGTTCTTTCATAAGTCTCTGGAACTTATCTGGGGCTACACTTACACCAAACTGCAGTCTGTTAACTTTGTAAGCCCTTTTGTGAGTTACAAGTGTATGCGCCATTGTAGCATTCTCATAGACATGAAGTTGTTTAAATACTTGGGCTAAATCAATTTTTGCAAAACAACAGCCTCCATTCAGCTTTGTTAACAACTGGTTGATGCATGGAATGGGATAAAGATCCTCTTTAAGGGCCTTGTTAAGTGTGCTTTTGTAATCTCCGCAAATACGAACATCACCATTTGCTTTCAACACAGGCACAATAGGAGTAGCCCAGCCAGAACTTGAGACAGGAGTGTACACTCCCTGATCTACCAACTTCTCCAGCTCCTTTTCGATTTTTGGCAGTAAAGCAAATGGAACAACTCTATAGCTTAGGGGCAAATGGGCTTCACAGCTGCATCTAGCTTGAAAGATATAGGCGACCCTTTAAATGAGCCCAAACCTTCACTGGACACATCGTCAAAATTTTTCATTACTTTCGAAATCACATCACCAATATGCAAAATACCCGGAACTTTAATTTCAAGGGAATCCATCCAATTACGACCAAGCAGAGAATGATGCTTTCCCTGATAAACTACAAGAGGCAGCCTGCATTTTTACGGGCCATAACCAACAAGCACATCACATGATCCCATAACCTCAATTACATTGTGGTTATAATCCTGCAGAATAACATTAGTCTTGTCAAGCTTCGGTGGAGACTGTGGAAATATCTTCTGGAATGTTGCTACATCAACAATTGACAAACCTGCTCCCATGTCAAGCTCCATTGAAATAGGTTTATTGTTAAGTATAACCAGTGTTCACATTTATCCTGCTATGCTTGATTGAATATTTTGCAAGTGATAAACATCAGGTTCCTCAGACTCAACCTTCACAACATTAACATTCAAACTAGCCTTAACTTATGCCTTCTTTACACCACACACCCGCTCAATGTGTCCCCGTTTCTTGCAAAAACGACATTCAGTACTTCTGACCAAACATACAGCCCTAGCATGAGAGCCACCACATCCCGCACAAGATAACATAGTCTTGCTTCCCCCTTCATAAGTGGGCTGCCTAGGCTTATGCTTGATTTTATTGGTGTCGTATGGGACTGGTAGCTGTGGCTCGCTAAGTGAATGAGAAACTTGGTCGGTACTCACTGCTGGTGTACTCAAACCTCTGAAGTCCCTGGTGTGCATCATCGCAGCCTCTGCAGCCAAAGCCTTTTCCTGTGCCTGTGCAAAAGTAAGTGAAGTCTCGGAAAACAGCCACCGCTGCACCGCTTCATCTCTCATGCCACAAACTAATCTGTCTCTGAGTGTTAAATTCATGTTCGCGCCAAAATTGCAGTGCTCTTCTAAACGACGCAGCTCTGCGATGTACTCTGCCACACTCTCGCCTTCCTTTTGGTCCCCCGCCTGTGGAACTTGAAATGCTGGAATATTTCAGATGGCCTCGGAGAGAAATAATTCTTAAGAAGTTTTAATATTTCCTCAAAACTTTTATCTGCTGGGGACTTAGGCGATAATAATGATCCCACAATTGCGTACATTTTCGGGCAGCAAACACTAAATAGAACCGCAGGTAATTTTCCGGCATCAGTAACATCATTATCTTGCAGGTAAAAGTTCAGTCATTCAGCATACGTGTCCCACCCGAGCTGGTTATCAATGTTCCCGAGAAGGCCCGACATTTCCGCAGCTCACAACTCCTAAATTGCTCGCAACTCGCATTGACATACACGTGTAAGTGTCCCAGAAATCCCATCCTCGTCGCTAGTTAATGTGATTAAATAACACATAGACACATCAATAGCCTTTATCTTTATTCCACCTTGGAAGACAACAACAACACAACATAACCGCCAATTTCCAGTCAAAACTGGTGTGCGCAGTGCAGCCAACAACACAGATCACAACATCCCACACACAAAAACATAACACTAACTAACAATAAAAGCAAGTTCATTCTAATTTTTCTTAGTAGCTGGAGGGCGTGATCTCTAGTGCAGTCGTCTGGTAGGTCTCCAGAACAGCAGAAGCTCTCTCTTCAAGATCAGAAATGAAATAGAACGTCCAAAGGTCATGCGGGTCATAATAAAGTACTTTAAGATCAGTGGAAGGGTGCTGCACATTAGTCCTCCTGGATAGACATGTAGTTAGGGTAGAGTATACAGAGGTCTCCTGAGCCTTTGCAAACACTCCGTTCTTCCTCTGCGTCACTGTCACTTATCTCGTACAAGTTAACACTGTTCCAGGAATTGACTCAGGGTTTTACGACCAGAGATGAAACTTGACTGTTCCTAACAAAACCCTTGGTTTATTTAAATGGCTTTTACACTAACGTCTGTATAATTTCTATACTTTACTGTGGACTCTGTTTACTGAAAAAATCTGTATAAAAGCAGCACACCTTAAATATTTAAAGTTTGAAAGATTTGGGCCGCTGCCCCCATAACACAAAGTCATTCTGTGGTGTTGCTAATTAATTCTTGAACACTCCATTGAAAATTTGGGCCACGGCTCCTCACGCGACTATACTCGTTGATGGCGGAGGCATCACACACGTCATCCCAAGCTGTGCTCGTATTGGCGGGCTGATGTCACATGACCACAATACCACAGACCCCTCTAGAGCCTAATGAAAAAATTTGGCGTAGAAAATCTGTAACAATGTAAAATCTAGCTGGAAAAAAACCAGAACACAAAATTAAGCTAAAGTTATCCCCACCCATCAACTGGCCACAACATTATTGATTATAAACCTTAAAAAATTGTAGATTATTCTGTACTATTACAAGTCATGACTGCATTTTTTCACACTTCCCTTTCCCCAAACATGATTTTGCAGTATGGTACTATATTATCCCCCCTCCCAATTACTTAGGAAAAATCCCAAGGTTTTTTTCCAAGTAGGTCCTATAAATAACATGACAGTGGCTCGAAAAAACAATACATCAAACACAATAAAACTTTTTTAACCGGTCACTGTGTATGTGAAACAGTATATTAAGGTATAAACATAGGTAGCAAATTATTCTGTAACACGTGTATTTCTAGACAATATAAAAAATTACTAACATAGCTGAAATCACATAGTCCAACATTTAGAAAAAACATTTTTATAGTGAAATACAAATAATTGAACCCACTCTATCACTCCATCTCAAGAAAAAACTATCTTACTATACACCTGCAAACAGTTTTGGTTTCTACATTCTTCTATAACAAAGTAACTAGTTTTATACACTGCCCAAAATCTTTTGTTCACACATTATATTTTAATTTTGAAATTACAAACATTCTGTAATCCAACGAAGGCAGACTACAGTCTGGCCACTCCATTCTTAAAACTTCCTACCTCAGTTAACAAAATAAAATAATGTTCCTCTGGACAAAACAACTCCCCCAAAACTTTCTATAGGTCGTTTGGAATAAAGTGAGCACTAAAAATTTAACCTTTGAAAAATATCACTAGCCATTACTGCATTGATTTCAACATAAACAATAGTTACATTACTACTTAATATGGTTGGCACCGAATTACTGAATATAGTTCCATGTATTTTCGTACTTTAATACAGCAGTACTGCAATTAAATGAACGTAAATCAATATACTCATATTTTATATGATTAATTAACTTTTTTAAACTAACCATGTAGGTTTCTACAGACTGCACAAGTTGTCTTGCACGTGCAAGCATTAAGTGACGTGTCCAGAAAGGTAAGACGTTTCCCGTCGTTAGCTGTTATGTGTGGAAATGTACAAATTGGCTGAAAATAGAACTTTAGCAGGGCTTTTTTGGGTGTTCACTTAATCCCGAACCGCCTATTCCGTCATTTACATTAACATTACACACACTGAATATACATTATAAATCTTGTATACATATTAAATTATTACGACACACTCCATGAACATTAAACATTGTAGATATACTCAAACCTCATATAGCATCAATATCAGTACTATTGCATTAGGTATATTAACTGTTGTAAATGTGTATATATTTCAGTGTTTCATAGCAATCAAGGATAATATGGATAATTATATATCAGTTCATAAAGTCCATGGTAATTATACCAGGACATCTGGATATTTAACTATACCAAGGAAAAGGTTAAGCAAAACAAAGAATTGTTCTCCTGTAAGAGGCATTATATTTTTAATAGACCCCTGTTAAGGTTAGGAACTTTAATAAAATGAAATTTACAAAATATATTAAGACTTGCCTCATTAGCCATCCATTTTATAATCCTGCTGAATTTGATGCATCTGATGTAATGATTATGTATAAATAATGTTTTTTACTGATGTAGCCTATTGCATGTAATTATGCTGAATGGCCTAAATAAATATCTTGTATCTCTCCTATAATTTAACCTTAAAAACATTTTCAACAAAGTATAGTTTTTTACCATCATGTTCATATAGGCTGCTGCCAATCAACATTATTACCTTAGTTTTCACCAAATATATGGAATTTTGTTAAAAATATTACTAATTAAAATTATGTATACTTTTCTGAAACTTATTTCTGAACAACGCTGTCACTGATAATTCACTAAAGTTGTTTTTCTGTTAATCTAATCCTCCCAATGAATTCAAATATTCATTCCCCTTTGTGGAAATATAACCACTATTAGGCTCTCTATGGTGCCTAAAAAGTAAATATTACAGCAAATTTTACACTTTACAGCTTACAAACTTCACAGTTACTAAAATACAGTAACATAATAGAAATCAACATTATAATTAACACCATTCATTATATTTGTTACATCTAACAACTAGGCACACATATCCAGCTTTAATTGTATGCTACTGGACTATAATGAATCGCAAATACACGTCCGCAACTAAAAAAAAAACCAGTTATGTACATTTGTGGGCAAATGAACAGCATTGAGCACTAGAACAAAATTTAACCCCCCCCCCTCCCAGACGCACCCGTGCATGCACGCACACGTACACACGTGCACATGCATGTTTAAGGTATGCATTGAGGACTTTCACTTTTCTATTTATTTGGGAGGACTCCATTAATCATTCATAATTACCTAAAATCACAAACTTCTTTATAATGGGGCAATTTTTCTGATGCTATACATTCCAAAAAAGTTTGAAGTTTTAAATTTTGAAAATGTGTGTACAACTTAAGTATACATTGTCAGGACTTTGATAATGACAAGACTTCGTGAGGACCCAGAATCTTACGAGGACTTCAGAAGCCACTGTTAGATAAAATTGTGCGCTTTTCTGTTATCTTGTAACCGTCATTATACACACGTGTCACACGACGCTGTGCTGTCAGGACTTCAGTACAGAGTTCAGTATTTGCTTTCAACCATCATCTCGAACATTGCGTTGACCATAGGCTTCTGACCATCCATTATACATTTGAACATACATTAATATTAATATTTTGTGGCATATCAAAATAATTATATATAAGTTACCAATTTCATAAATGAAAAAAAAGTTTTCCTACAATATATTCAAAACTAGGAGATATTAATACTTTATTGTGCACACATATAACGGATGTGTGATCGTGCTTGAACTGACACTTAAAAGTTCCCTAAGTGGTTAGTTAGTTCGACCGAATTATTAAATTAATTATAATTAAAAGTTATAAAACCTATCTTGTGCCAGTTTCTTACACTGCCAGCACAATATTAAATGTCGACGGCTGTGAGTCTAGGACGAGAAACACATATCTCATACCAAGGCACACTCTTCCTAACACACCCACTACTAACCCAAAAGGTGACGTAATTCACACACTGGGACAAGGTAAAATACTCTCAAGCAATACAGAATTAAACTCAGATAATTCAAATAACTGCTAGATTTATTTTGTGGAAGTTACACGGTATCATTCATTACAAAACGGCGATTCAGAATTAAATGCCATTTTTAACAATTTGTATAACATCAACCAAAAATACATACTACACTGGTAAGTTAAATGGGGTGTTGGTCAGCTTGCGGCCGAAACGGCACCACACAACGAAAAACGGATTGATTACTTGAAAGCAAAAGAACACGAAAGCTAAAGGATTAAGAAAAACTAAGAATCAAATCAAAACATACCAAACATTACCAGAAGAAGTCATGGGTGCCGCGTCGGCCACGAGTTGATCTCTTGAACCATGCTGGTCGAGAAGCGGTGGCAGAGTGCCCGGAGGCAAGCGTTGGCGGCACGGACTAGCCGGCCTGGGAAGGGGAAAGGGGTGGGAAGGCACGAAGACGGCAGAGGCCGCCCGAAGATATACGAACATATGACGTCAGAAAAGGAGAGGGGGATTAGCGAGTTCATTGGCAGGGCTCGTAGGCGCACAGTTCAAATCATCTCAGAAACGAAAATGGTCAGGAACACATGATGAAACATAATAAGGGTGAGCTAGCCCAGCTCAATCTTAGTACCTAACATTGCGAATTTGACACTGTCAGCACTTTGTTTAGGAACTATCATGGTAAAAACATAAATACACTTTGTGAAAATTACTGGCTCCGAAAGAAATCATACATACGAAGATCATATAAATACAAATAATTCAGTACAATAAATTTAACTTTTTGGTGAGACACTGTTATTTGATAATTCCTATATAACACACTAAGCGTTTCTCATGCATTTTATTTTCTGAATACAAATTATCGCATGAGCAGTTGTGAATAACAGCCAGCTATGTGTAGTGGGTTTTATGTTAGTTACATTATGGATATTTTTATTATGCGTATACAGTTAAGCCAGCCTCATGCGATACTTGATTACGTAAAAATTTCCACAAAGTTTTTCTTCTAGCGATACTGATCCTGTTAAAATGATAGTTCAGTAACAGAAAGAGTGATCGAGAGTGTTTCGAATGTATACTCTACGTCTGCCCACGAGTTGAAAAATACAGTATGATGGAAGCTCGAACAATAGTTTCAAGCTAAATGTGTTTATGGAAAAAAATTTAAGTTTTGAAGAAATCTTTTTTTTTATCTGGTAACATATAAATAAATCTTAACTGATGGTGTTTGCTTGTTACAAATAATAGGCCAATATTAGTGAGGAAATAATTCTTTTAAATACAGCAGTTAATGTATGACCTGCTTGTAGGCTAAAATAAGTGACTCTGAAAATTTTAATTTAAACCCAAGGCGTCTATTCTCGAGTTAATGCGAGATTATTCCAAAACTCAGAAAGTGGCTGCTTGGATTTTGAAACAAAACATCACTTGGCACTAACACGTGCTTCTTGACGAAAGAATATAAAATTGTGGAATTTTGCGTGAGTCAGATTTATCTCTTACTTCTGGTGAAAATCACAAGGCAGCGCTCAGAATTAAATAACTGAAGCAGAAATACACAGTGCGTGAAAATCTGCACAGTTATACGAACAACGAGATAGTTAATTGTTGGCCTAACTTCTTCGGTGTGCTTGAAAGGCTGCCCAGGTGCATAGTGTCATATACTGAAATACATACTGTAATTGTATCTTGATTAATTGAAGTATTCCTTGTGCAATTAACAGTTGAGGTATTTTTTCCTGAACTATTGTAAGTTTTACGACCGTGCTATACGTATTAATGACCTACATTATATTTTGTAACTGTAGCGTGATTTCTGTACATAAGTGGTAGTGTGTTAGTTAATGTTAAGTTACTACCTTTACTTAGTAATTTTTTAATAACAAGCGTAATTAATATTTTGAGCAGTAAAAGTATACTCAAAACTGGACAATGTGTTTTAGTTTATAAGAACTAATGATAACATAATTTCTGTAACTCGCCTGCAAAATTACTGCTACTACACTGAATGTAGATGCAACTCATACTGTTCATGCGGCTATATCGCAGAATATTTGTCTTGTGTTTTGTAACTGAAATAAATATAAAAGCAAAAAAATAATACTAATAATGGGTAGAATGAAATTTTAGCCAGTGAATGGCAGGTAACAAATATTCCCCCTTTTTATTTCACTTTTTTTTCTGTTAATTATATCTTTGTTAGAATGCAAGTCTCAAAATTTTTCTTCAGTAAAATCTGAAAATTTACTTTTGATCTTTGAAATACTGCTGCAAGTTGCAACCATTGTCAGAACATGGCTGAAAAAATATTTGAAAAAAGCCATAAGAGTTAACTGTTAACTACTACAATTAGGGACGAGCGCAAGTATGGTAATGTTGGCAGTACTGAGGTATAAAATATTTATGAATTTTGACCTTCATATGCATATGTTAACCTACTCATAAATGTTTATATGTGCACATAGTATTTTTGAACAAGACCGATTAACGTCGACAGGTGATTTCTATCGATAAAACGAAATGGAAATGCACATAGAAATTTCTGTCTAAAGTGATCATGCACCCCTGGTATGCACTGATTTCCAGTGTATTGATTTAAAAAATCACGATTTAGACACGATTAAATGGAAAATTTTTAATTGCTGTTGAAGGGTGTTTACGTGCAATAAAATTATAATTAAAATTTTTACAAAATAGTGTTACTTTTATAGACGATACTTGTGAGTACAGTTTCCTCTAACAAAACAAATTTAGCTCTAATAGTTTTCTCATAATGGTGAGTCAAAGTCAAAATTTGCTTGTTATGCTGCCATTCAAATAGCGAAAACCAATTGATCTACCTAAATGAAATGATTCACTGTGAACTAACATCCCATTAGCTCTGCAATAAAACATTTTAAAACCCACAACGTAATATTTTGACATTTTTAAAAAGATCACAAAGGTACAGAAAAAAATTACAAATTCAAAATTTTTTTAAAGTATAAAAATAGTTCATAGGATATATTTTAAAGGTTTTATTACGTAGCCCATGGCATGTTACTTCACAGTGAATTATTTCACTTACATAAGTCAGTTGGTTTTCACTATTTGCATGGCAGCAGAATATGCTAATTTTGACTTTGTCGCACAGTTATGAGAAAACTATGGGAGCTAAAATTGTTTTGTAAGAGGAAACAGTACTCACAAGTATCGTCTACTTTTTCATAAAAACATACGATTATGATTTTATCGCACTTGAACACCCTTATACAACAGAAATGTTGCTCCCAATGAAAATTTAGTTAGGAAAATCCTCCCCGTCATCTTTAATATTAGAGATTTCTGCCTTGTTTTACATAATCAATTTCTCCAACATAAAGCTTATAAATTGATATTCAGTCGTATTTTTTCTTACTGTATGATTGTCCGACCTTATAGCATAGGGGACAACTAGCCTCATTAAAAATCTTAACTAATTTTGATAGAAACTCAAGAACCTTTTTCAAGATATTTACAACAGAAAGTGCGCTACAATAAGTAAATGTGATTTCTTTACTTTAAGACTTTATTTTATTAGTTTGTAAGATAAGTGACTTCAAACTGACAGGCTGGCGCAAGTTTACAAATTCGGGCCTGCAGCTATCATCAGACAGAAAAAAGTAATAATTAAAGTAGAACTGAAGTTACACAGATGTTTTGAAATCAACAGCGGGCGACGGTATATTGAATGTTGGTGGGCATGCATGAACATTATCTTCCTCTCCCCACAACACGCATCAGCACGTGCAAGGTCATTCACAGACAAGGCATCATCTCCCTTCAAACTGATAACACAGGACCTCCCGCGTGGCGACACCATACATGTTGGTCGTGTATTGCCTAGTCTAGATCAAGCTGCACAGTCGGTAATAGAATTTTAAGCAACCAGATGGACCACACAAATCATATTTTCCACCTGTGTCTCACCGGCGCTGCAGCGCTGTTTACGAGTCGTATTTACAAAGTCCCACAAATATATCATATAAGTTGCAGAACATCTCTCTACCTGATACAGTATTTACCCTCCAGTAGGTCTGCAATTTGTCGTTCCTGATTTAAGATAAATCATACCTCTAGCCAGACAGTTGTCCGAATTTTGAGGGCGATTAGTGAAACAGTTCATGTTCATACTTACTGACAAAACACGTACAAATACGAGACTATGGTGTATTTGATCATAAAAGTTTACGTTACTGTTTTTGTACTGTATTTATTTGCAGCATTTAAGACAATGCTCTCGTTTTTCTTCTTTTTTTATATATATTAATCGTCTTCTCCATGTTGGCTGACTGTCACGGCAGTATGGTTTTAGCTGATTATGAATATAACAAAAATCTGGTTAGTTGACGTTTGGTATAAACCATACAAGTACTTGTTTTTAATTTTTCAAATACATTCATCACGGCAAAAACAATAATAAAACTGTCGAACAGATTTTTTATATCTGCTCTCGTTCAAGCTTAAAATAGTAATTATCGGAAAAATAATATAAACAAGAGAGCATGTCCTTTAAGAGGGCGTGGTATATAATTCAACGCTAAAAGCATTAATATATAACTGTACGTTTCTTGAAGCCAATTTGCGAAAAGTAAACAATGGCAATCCCAGACAGTAATTTTAGTCAACATTTTACTATGTAAATTATTATTAACCATGAGTATTAATTTAATTTTAATTTTTTTTTTTATTTTGACTTCTTTACAATTTGCAAAAAGTTGGTAAAAGTAAGTTATTGTTGCATGTTTGGCGATTTAGATCTATCAATTCAATATTCTAGTGTCAATAGGTTATGATTATTTTATTTGAAGTGTTCGTAAAGTCTAAAAAAAGTTCAAAAAAATTTTAAGTACTTATATTAGAAAAATTACGAATGGCTAAACAAAGTTTTAAGACGAAGGGAACGACAGAGCAAGAAGAAATGGTGGCCTTCAGGTTTTCGTATAACTTAACTAATTTGTTGTCCCATTTGAAAATATCAAGTGGTATAAGTAGGGCTAGGAAAAATTCGCAAGTTCAATGACCTGCATACTAGAATCCACTGTCCTATGCATACTCAAGTCCCGTCTATTCGTTCACTGTCTGCTGTCTGAATGATAAGCAGGTAATGGACAAATGATAGGGCTTTGGTATACACAGGATAATGGATTCTAACACGTTGGTCGTTGAACTTGCGAAAAACTCCTAGCCCTAGGTATAAGCTTAGCAGCATTAGTAGCCTAAACACAAAAATACATTAACCAAATACGTTTTTACTCTTGTTTGAAAATGGGTAAAGAATTATTTACTTGAGTAAAGAATATGTTGTGTCTACTAAACCAAGCAATGTTACAAAATTGAAAATTTTATTTTGTTTGTCTAACAAAATATATCGCTTATCCATGTAAATAATTATGCCTAGTAGTGGAATAGTTGGTTGACGCAAATATATAATTTATAATTTATCATCTCACATAAATATTTTCAATCTGGTCATTTGCGTCTGCACGCTCAAAATTATGTCATAAAATATTAACTAATGCCAATTAAATATAATATATTTTTCAATGTTCTAATAAATAATTAGTCCCTAACTATTTTGAGTTTAATGAAGACATTAAAGTTATGTATTTTTAACTTGCGTAAACATTAGTCCAACAGTGCAGAGTATCTATTTTTTTCGGATAAACCTATAATAAGAAAGTCGTTAATAAGAAAGTCATTGATAAAAATCAATATTAATTTTTAAAGAAGTGTGGGTTGCTGTCTATACTTACTTTTAATAATGGCTCTACCTTTACGGATAACTGGCGATAAAACACATTTAAGACAACTGACAGCAAGCACCCCACACACTTTTTACATCAAAGTTATTTTTTTGGCAATTGACTTTACATTTATTTCAAGCTTATTCAACAAATTGAGATACATACGGAATTGAGATACAGCACATCGCTGTTGAACAAAATCTCGGCATTTAAAGATTAGTTTCCATTTTTTTAGTTCACGTTGCTACAACAGCGTATTTTCTTTAGTATAGTTTTATTTTAAAAAGTTATAATTTCAGACACAAAGTAAGTACAAATATTGAAGGTGGTCAAACAGTGTAAAAATTTGTGTTAGCATATTATAAAAGTGTGAAATATGTATTTTTAAAGTAATTGGCTTCCACATGTTCACTAACCTATGTTAACCTAATAAGAAAACTGTTGAGAAATATATAAGCATTAATTAAATACACCGGTGCAACTAACACAAATAACTGTGTTCCCTTACGTTCACGCAACGAAGTATGTATAACGTGCTCTATCGAGTAGTTGCACTTATGTTTACCCTTAAAACTCAAAATACATTTGATGCAGGAATAGATTTTGTAACGTCAATGCATTAAATGCAGCCTTGTAATAGTTTGAAGTGCATAAATAAAGAAAATGAAATTACAGTTTTATCATAAACGTACGTGGGTACAAGCAGGCATTTAAGAAGAAATAAATGAAAAACAAGTGGACTATACTACCAACAGACCAATTACTGTTCCACAATTCACGTTAATGTATCGTGCATGAACGATACGAATTTATGGCTATAGGCCTAGATGGTTTGCGATAAATATATATATATACATATATATATATATATATATATATATGTAAATACTACAATTTCTACTCCATTTTACTGTAATTTATTTTCCATGTTTATATACGGTTGTCAGTTAGGCTACACGTTAGGTGTATGACAATTCAAATCAAGGGCGCCGCATACCTGCACGTTAGAGGCTAAGAAATTACAGAGACATGAGGGTGACCTTGAAATGTGCATCAAATGTCGCATCGCCTTAACAAGTCAAGCTCTGAAATAGCGTGCAAGGTTCTCACCGAACCGTTTTTACTATGGGACATAAAGCGGTGACCATGTAAGTTTATTGGTGGAAAGTCTGCAGCTAAGTTCAGGTCGCAATCTGAGTTTCATATACATCCGGTAAGTACTTTTTAAAGTAAGTCGGAAAAGGCTGTTTTTAGCAATGTTGGTGGGCTTAGAAACAGTGTTTTCAACGAGCATGGTGTCTTAACAATGAGGTTCCAACCTTGTCTGAAGTGTGTTTTTTTTAGTACACTGGCTCAATGGACACACGTGGAATTGTTTCGTAGAAAAAACACACACTGCAACGCAGTTCAAGCGTGAGGTAGGCAGCCGCCTTAAGATATTTATTATGTATTGTCGTGGGCTGAACTGTTCATTTCGATGATTGTTCGCGAAACACTGCACTTAACTCATACATGTCTGGGCCAGGAGGGGATGATGCAGACGCAGCAATCTTTGCGTTATTGAGAAATTTAATACTATTCCTTCTTATCACGTAATGCGCCATTCTAACTGCCCTGTGCCTCTTCCCCTGCTTCCTTCCATCCTTTCCACGTTCCCAGCAACTGACGGCAGAGCTACCAACTTCATAGCTCAGCGAAGGTCCACGGACACAGCGAGTAGGCAAAACTGAACGCTTGCATCAAGACGGATTAAACTGACGCTCACATTAATCATACTTAACGTTCCCTACCAGTATATTCAAACATTTAGTTGGAGGCAGTCAGTTTTCCAAGCCTAACACAGAATCGTTCACTTAACACACAGCAATATTACCGGGAAAAATCATAAGAATAAATATATTCTTCACGCAAATCTAAGATATGAGTTAGATAACAATTAACAGTATGTCAAGTAACTTATTTCTTACAATTCTTCAGCCACTGAAATGCAGTAAGTAATTGGATTTTACAGCAATACATGACCTGGTTAATACAAAACCATTGCATTTTTTCAGTGAAGGGAAAAATACACTGAATATGTGTGTTATTTTGTCACACAGAGAATAAGGTTTGGTCGATTCAACAGTATATATGTTTGTATATGCCCAAACAAGTATATATTTGATTCGACAACAATTTTATTGGCTGAACAACAAATGAAACGCACCAATATTGGCTTTGTTGTCCTAACAAAATGTGTAGGTATTTAACTAGACTAAATTATCCTTTTGGGAAAACTGTACCTGCCATGCAACCAAATATTTGGTTGGTTCAATGTTACATGCGTGTTTGGCCATATACATACACATATATATGGTTGAAACAACCAAACCTTTTTCTTTGTGTAATGCAAAAGACCTCGTAGCAACCACAATAAAGCATAGTCCTCTCAACTTATTGAGATAACTACACTGTGTATGTGTATTATTTTGTCAGTACGCACGTCCTTATAGCAACCACAATAAAGCACAGTCTTCATAGCAACTGTATAAGTTACTGTAATATGTACTGTTTCAAACAGGCCTCTCAACATATTAAGAGAACTACACTGTGTTTATGTACTATTTTGTCAGTACGCACGTCTTTATAGCAACCACAATAAAGCACAGTCCTCATATCAACTGTACACTGTGTCACCGCTCAGTTAGGTGGGAGAGGAAGTTGGCTGATTTTTAAAATTTTGGGAAGGTGTAAGATGAAGCGGCGATGGTGTCGGATTGCAAAATGGGCGCCACCTAGCAGTTTGCCCGGCTAGGACGGTGTGTTGTCAATTCAGGGCGTGGTTTGTTCGGCTGGCGGTCCTCTCCTTCCTGCAGTGGTGGATGATGATGTAGTTGGTGGCTACAACGTGGAAGCACTCAGACAAAACTAACTCACCACGTGGGTTCTTTCGGGTCACCCACACAACCCCTTGCCCTAGGACTAGAATGATAGTCAGCTCTGACAAGTTATTAAATAATTCACAACAGACTTACTTGATGAGCGGTGTTTTATTTGCAACTACACAGGTAGCACGTTACAGTGGTCGTCACGTGGTCACGCACACAATGAAAATAAACTTTCTCTCTCTCGTTTAAACAGTGTTTTAAGTTGGCACGTAAGCCGGTTCAATTAAATTCGTACACAATAAAGATGAGTCTCTGTAGTAGAGTCCTGGTAACACACTGTCGGAGGCGGCCGACAGCCGTAAATGCAGATTCCTCGGCCCGGACGCGCAGACGGAGAAATTAAGTTTAAGAGCATAGGCGATAAGTGTACGAGCTAAAACACGAGGTAAATGAAGAGGGCAAAAAGATAAAGAGAGAATATAATTACATATTGCAGTTACTATCAGTGAAAGACAAAGTTGAGAGCCCTCTCCGGGACGCACGTCCTACCTTGTGGCCGACTTACGATGAACTGGGCGACAAAAATGGCGTCGTGCTTGCTCCTAGCCGGCAGGTACGTTAGAGTACCGTTACGTTAATGAGAATGAAATTTAGGTGAATACAATTACAAGTCAAGTGGCGGTGGGACATATAAAAAATTATAACAATTACTGGTGATGACAAATTACTTAATTATCATATCTTTAAATTAACATACAACAAAACACTGACCCCGAAATGTGTGACCACGTGGCTGAATAAAACTAGAAAGACTTAATATTAAGATGGCTCTTGCTGAAGGCATATTGATTGCTGGTCGCAGCTCAGTCTTCAGTTTGTTAATATTAGTTTCATATAACGTTAATAAGCACACTCTGATTAGCGGTGAGGATGGTGGTGGTGGGGCGTTGTGACGTCACGTGGAGGCCACTATTCAAACTTTCACACGTGTAGCTGGCACACAACCCCGCACTAACCGGCATTGTTGGCGTTGTGGTACAGGGGGGAGGGGGTCCGGAGCACGCTGCAAAAACACTGTGACAAGGTCAGGACGGGCTTAACTTCCCAGGCTTAGGGCTTGGGACGACTTCAAATGCCCCCCCTTCCTGAGAAGCCAGTCCTTGACCTGACCTTGTGGCTGCTGGCATACCTAGTTTTTATGGTGAGTGGTGTGGCGACGTCAATTGGACAGCTCCCTGCTGGCTCAGCTGCGACGCGATGGCGGCTGGACTGGCAGCATCGGCGGCGGGGCGGCCGTGGTCGTCGCCGTAGATTGTACGGCTCTTTGTCGGGGCTCCTCCCTGGTCGCTTCCGTTGTAGGAGGCTCGTTCGGCGGCTCTCAGCGTCCCCTAGGCAGTCGGGGCTGGAACCAGGTGGGGGCGGCGCGACGCCCCGGGCGTCTGGGGGTGGCGTCGATGTCGGGTGTCGCAGGACGTGGTGGCGGCGCAGTCCTGGGTCGGCCACGATCGTCTCGTCCAGCTCCGTAGTGGATGGGCGTCTAGCCGCCGGCCTTCTCCTCCTCAGGCGTCGCGGTGCCTCCCCCGGTGGTTCCTCCACATGGACCGTGAAGACTTCGTCGGCCAAGGGTGTGTAGTGTCCCCACACCTCCCTAACCGTGGGTGATGGTTCTGGCATCTCGTCGTCCGGATCGGTGATGATCGGGTCGGGGGCGGCATCCGAGGTCGGCGTCTCGTCTTCGCGTGCCGGGGTCGGAGCGAAGAAGTCGTTTAGCTGAAGCGGACTGTCCACTTCTCCTGCTGGCCTCGTTTCCTCGCCCCGTCCCCCGGCGTCGCGGTGTCTGGGGGCGGCGTCCCGTCATCCCCGTCTTCCTCTGGAACGATGGATATGGTAGCAACTCGCAGATCATCCCGATGTGTTTTCGACACTTTCTGGCACCGTCCCTCACGATGTAGGTGGTCTCGCTGACCTGGCGTCGCACCACGCAGGGCCCCACCCAGCATGGCGCGAATCCAGCGCAGAAGTTGCGCGGTCCTGACGACAGGGGGTGGTTCCGCATGTAGACCTCCTGGCCGACGTCCAGGGTCTGTGGTGGTCGGGTTGTGGTGGGTGTGATTCTCTGGACGTAGTCTGCCTGGTGTTGCCTGGCGGCGGTGATGGCGTCGCGACACCTGGCCCTGGGGGCGGCATCAAAGTCACGTTCGGGCTGTGGCTCACCTGGTAGCGGCAAGTTGCGTCCTTGGACTAAGTTGGCGGGTGTCTGACCGGTGGCGGCGTTGATGCGGCGTCGTAGGCAGAACAGGGAATCCGTGATATGTTGGTCCCACTGCTCGTGTACGGTTCCCACTCGAGGGCGCAGCTGTACTTTGAAGTCCTGATTGTGTCGTTCGGTGGGGTTGGCACGAGGATGGTAGGCAGGTGTGGTGGTTGACTTTGATGGTGTCGCACCACTTCCGCCAACGGCCTCCGGCGAACTGCGTCCCGTTATCCGTGAGGAGCACCCGGGGGTAACCCCAGCACAGAAAGAATTCTTTCGTCAGTGTTTGGATGAGGTTGGCACTGCGCATGTTGGAGAGGGGGTAGGCCTCCACCCACCTGGAAAACAAGTCGGTCACTACCAGTAGATAGTGCTTCCCGCGCGGTGTGCGTGGATACGGCCCCATCAGGTCCAAGGCTATGGTCTGGAATGGCTCACTAGGAAGTCGTGGAACCTGCTGTTGGATGCCGTCACTCCGCCTGGCCTTCTTTTGTTGACACTCCTGGCACAGACGGATGTAGTTGCGGACGTCTATGTTCAACCCTGGCCAATGATAATGGTCGGCGACGTTGCGTCTCGTCTGATATACGCCTGGGTGTCCGGCAAAGGTAAGGTCGTTTGCGAAGGATAGGACTCGCTCTCTGGCTTCTGGCGGGACCTACGTCTTCCATTCTGCGTTGGGATTCAAAGACTTGGTCTGAATCACGCCGTCCAACACACGTACACGGTCCGCCACACCTCTGGCACACTTGTTTACCAGTTGATGGGTGATGGCTGACGTCATCTGCGTTTCCAGGACCTTGGTATTGACATCTGGCCAGGTGTTCAGCTCTGGGACCTGTTGTATGGCATTCAAAGATGCCTGGGCCTGTGTTGTTGATCGTGGTTGACATCGTGATGGTGGTGCCAAGCATTCGACGTCCTCGTCGTCCGTGATGACGTGTTCAGGGTTCGGTTCTCGTGACAGGTAGTCGGGGAGTTCGTTGGCTTCGCCGGGCACATGCTCGACGGTGAAATCGAACGATTGCAGCAGTAGGGCCCAACGGATGAGCTTCCCCCGTCGGCCCTGCATGGTGTCCAATTACGTGAGGCACTTGTTGTCGGTCCTGAGTGTGAATGGGCGGCCCTCCAGGTGGTGGCGGTAGCGTTTCAAGGCCCAGACTCGTTGCTGTGGTATCTCCGTTTGGCCTCGCCGAACTTGGCACTGCCGTAGCTGATTACGAGGCGTCAGCCGGCGTCGTCCAGCTGGTAGAGGACAACTCCCACGCCGACGGCACTGGCGTCTGTCTGCATGTACAGTCGTCCTGGGTCGATTCTGGCTAGGATGTGACACCTGGTGAACTGCGCCTTGAGTTGGTCAAAGGCGTTCTGCGCTTTCGGGTTCCACTTGTATTTCCGTTGAGTGGACAGAAAATCCGTAAGTGGGGCGGCGATCGTGGCGAAGTTGGGTATGTAGTTCCGTAGCCAGTTGGCCAGGCCAATGAACTTATGCATCTGTTTCCGGGTGGTGGGGAACGTGCTGTCGGCTACCTTCTGCAGTTGTTCTCGGTGTGCTGAGTTTCCGACGGCGGGGACGACGTGTCCCAGGAAGTCGACGGTGGTTTTGCCAGTGTGACATTTCTGAGGTGCCACCACCAGGTGGCAAACGGCGAGGCATTCTAACACCAGCTCCAGGAATTCGTAAATGCTCCTCCCACGTCCCAGACCACACGATCACATCGTCGAGGTAGGCCGTCACGAACTCGCCAATGTAGCCTTCGAGCACCCGTGTCATCATCTGCTGGAATGTCGCTGGGGCACACTTGAGGCCGAAAGGCATGGCTCGGAATTGGAAACGGCATCCATCTGGTGGTGTGAAGGTGGTCTTCTCGCGGTCCTCTGAGCATATTGGCACCTGCCAATACCCGGACTTGAGGTCTAGGACGGAGAAGATGTGGGCGTCACCCAGGCCGGCCAAGGCCTCGTCGACGCTCAATTGTGGGGGTGAGGCACTCTGCGTCACAGCGCACAAGGGGCGGAAATCTGCGCAGAACCTCAAGGATCCGTCCTTCGGCACTAGGACGATCCGGGCGTTGTAGCGGCTGTCCGAGGGTTCGATGACCCCGTCTCGCAACATCTCGTCTACCTGCTCTCGTATCGTGCGCTGTTCCTAAAGGCCGTAACCTCGCGGTCCTGTGTAAACCGGGTCTGCATCTGGTGTTGGAATGGGGTGTTCTGTGGCAGTGGTCGCTTGAAGTAGGTCCGAGAATTCGAAGACCTCAGCTCGCTCCGTCAGGATCCGCTGGACCGCCTGCTGAAACTCCTGCGGGACCTCGTGTTGAAATTCAGCCAAGCTGACCTGGTTCTGAACTGGGTTTGGCGGATGGTTGATGGCATACACCGTTCGTCTCTCTCCTTCCCCGACGTGGATGCGGCGGTGAGCCACCTCGATGACGGCCTCCTGTTCCTGCAGGATGACCTGGTCACGTAGTCCCCCCACCACCAAGGCCTCGGTGTGCGAGGTCAGGTACCTGACTGTGATGGCGAGGACGGTAGTGCCCAAGGTCCTTCCCGTGCTGGTGTGCGTCGCCAATTGGATGGTCCCGAGGCCGGATGTCTTCAGGATTGATGAAGCTCGGGCTCACGAATGTGTGGCTCGCTGCAGTGTCCACGACGGCCGCTGTGGGTTGCCGGTTGACCTCCATGGGGATGCGGAGTATCTCGTCGACTCTGGTTGTGATGGTCCCCAGGTAGGGGTGTCGGTCAGTCAAGGTGGGTAGGTGGTTTCAGCGACTTCGGAGAGGCCGACGTCAGGTAGGTCTCCCCCTATTCCGCGTTTCCCGACGGCGGTTGGCGTCGTCCCCTCACAGGACAGTCGACTTGCCAGTGGAACGTTGCTACAGGGCACGTGTGGCACTGGGGTGGCCGCGACGACCTCTCCCGCGGTTGGTGGTTGTCGTCTGGCGGGGCCTCAATCGCCCGACATGGTGAAGCTGGTATGGTTGGCTCTGCCCCATGACGGCGCGGTGGTAGCCGGTACTCCGCCCGGCGGGCGTGTGGTGGTGGTCCGGCGTCGGCGTCTGGCCGGCCACTGTTGCGGGGAGGCTTGGTCAGCTGGTTGACGGCCCGTTCGGCGACGGCCCTCCTGACGTAGCCCTCGACACTTTCTCCGTTCACTGGTGACAAGAACGGCTGAATTTCGGGACATGGCTTGCCTGTGATGTGACTCAGTGCTGCCTCTGGTGGTACACCTGGGTGGATTCTCCTGAACAGCTGTAACTGTCGTGCCACAAACTTTTCCGTGCTACCCAGGTCTCACTGCCGTTCTCCGTAGAACTGGGCCGGACAGCTGGCGATGGCCTCGGTTAATACTGGCTGGAGGGGGGCGGCGCTGACATCACTGGTGTGGCCGGCAAGGACAATGGCTGCACCGGAAGTCCCAACCACGTGGCGTAGCGTTGGCTCTCATTGTGCTGGGGCCCTCGTTGCAGCAAGATTTTTGGCTTAAAATCCCGTCAAAGTGTTGGGCGCCATTTGTCACCGCTCAGTTAGGTGGGAGAGAAAGTTGGCTGATTATTAAAATTTGGGGAAGGTGTAAGATGAAGCGGCGGTGGTGTTGGATTGCAAAATGGGCGCCACCTAGCAGTTTGCCCGGCTAGGACGGTGTGTTGTCGATTCAGGGCGTGGTTTGTTCGGCTGGCGGTCCTCTCCTCCCTGCAGTGGTGGATGATGATGTAGTTGTTGGCTACAACGTGGAAGCACTCAGACAAAACTGTGTAACTCACCACGTGGGTTCTTTTGGGTCACCCACACAACCGCTTACCTTGGGACTAGAATGATAGTCAGCTCTGACAAGTTATTAAATAATTCACAACAGACTTACTTGATGAGCAGTGTTTTATTTGCCACTACACAGGTAGCACGTTACAGTGGTCGTCACGTGGTCACGCACACAATGAAAATAAACTCTCTCTCTCGTTTAAACAGTGTTTTAAGTTGGCACGTAAGCTGGTTCAATTAAATTCGTACACAATAAAGATGAGTCTCTGTAGTAGAGTCCTGGTAACACACTGTCGGAGGCGGCCGACGGCTGTAAATGCAGATTCCTCGGCCCGGACGCGCAGACGGAGAAATTAAGTTTAAGAGCATAGGCGATAAGTGTACGAGCTAAAACACGAGGTAAACGAAGAGGGCAAAAAGATGATGAGAGAATATAATTACATATTGCAGTTACTATCAGTGAAAGACAAAAGTTGAGAGCCCTCTCCGGGACGCACGTCCTACCTCGTGGCCGACTTACGATGAACTAGGCGACAAAAATGGCATCGTGCGTGCTTCTAGCCGGCAGGTACGTTAGAGTACCGTTATGATAATGAGAATGAAATTTAGGTGAATACAATTACAAGTCAAGTGGCGGTGAGACAAATAAAAAATTATAACAATTACTGGTGATGACAAATTACTTAATTATCATATTGTTGCGAGCCGCGACTGTCTGGCTGGGCGGCGTAGTACGATACTGTGGTGGCGGAGCTAGGACACCCCCTTCCCACTCACTCCTCGGCGCCTTGGCTGTCGGGCAGGGCGGCGAAATACAATACAGTGGCGGCAGCGCTAAAAGGCCTCCTCGGGTGCCGCATGGATTGTATTACTCCATGATAACCACCTGCGCCCAGTATCGGGTTAACCGAGAGAAAATATCGTGATCTGGAATGATCCTGTTCCCTCTTCTTCTCTCTGGGTGGTACTTGACATTGAAGCGACATCTTTCCAGGAGGTTGGAGAACAGAGACCCGCCGAGATAATTCG